>LOJH01040449.1:2241-13956 GCA_001685095.1 Ellobius talpinus
TCTCTCTCTTTCTTTCTTTCTTTCTGATTTCCTTCCTTCCTTTCTTTTTTAATGTGTATGAATGTTTTGCCTGCACATAAGTCTGTACACTATGGGTATGCCTAGTGCCCCCCAGAGGCCATTGAATCCCCTGGAACTGGAATTACAGATGGTTGTGAGCTACCATGTGTGTGCTGGGAACTGAACTCAGGTCCTCTGAAGGAGCAGTGCCCCAGGTTCTCTCCAGCCCCTAGTTTAGGTTTCATATGTCTTCATGGAAAGAGCATCCTTTAGAGAGTCTTGTATTTGCTGTCTCCCTCATCCTGCTTCTGAAGTCACACTCAGTTCAAACTGTGTTTGTGACCATTATTATTTATTATTTATTTTTGTTTCTTTATGTGCATTGGTGTTTCACCTGAATGTATGTCTGTGTGAGGATGCTGGATCTCCTGGAACTGGAGTTCCAGCTGGTTGTGAGCTGCCATGTGGGTGCTGGGACTTGAAACTGGGTCCTATGGAAGAGGACCCAGAGCTCTTAACTGCTGAGTCATTTCCCTAGCCCCGGGCATTCTTTTGACCTCTTTCCCCTTGACCAACTTCCAAACAGGATCTCTTGACCAACTTCCAAACAGGATGCAGGAAACGCTGTAGCTAGCAGAAGCAGCAGTAGCCTGCCTCTTCCTGGCCTGCCCCAAGAGTGAGGCTGGCTCACTGCTGGGGCAGGAATAAGGTCATCCCTGGGGTCAACCAGGTTCCACTATCAACTCAAAGCCCACAGCAGCTATTTCTGAGGTGGCCTGCAGGGGCCAATGCCCAATAAGCTAGGGTAAGGATAATAATCTCAGCAGGTAGATTGGGAACTGCCCGGTGGTGTAATGGGATGTGGGATGCTTTCTCTGGGATTCCTTAGTGCGTAAAACTGTCTCTAGGGGCTGCAAGTGGAGCCTAGTGGCAGAGCACATGCTTGGCATTCATGAGGACTTGGGTCCAGTCCTAGCACCCAAAGGCAAATCAGAGACACGTACCTGTGATGATTAATCGTCCCTTGCTCCACAGAATACTAAGTCACAGTTAACCTGCTCTGAGGCCTAACATGGTCACCTAGGCCTTCCCTGGAGAGCTGCCCATTTTAACACTGGACCATCCTATTGCGTACCACCCCACCAGCTCCACTGTGGGAGGGGAGGAAGAAGGCTGCCCTTCACACAGCTCCTTACCTGGGACTCATACTTAAGCCTCCGGCTGACCTCCTCTCGGAAGCCCGACAGATTGGCAGGGCCCTCTCCACAAGGGAACCTGGCGAGGATCTCTGTGGCGTGAGCTGAGGGGAAGCCTTCATCCCCAGCTGTGAGCGAGGAGGGGTCCACAAACTCACTGAGAGCACAGACGTAGGCCTCCCCTCGTAGCAGAGAGATGACGGACCAGGTGACAGGGGCCACGGCTGCACGGCCCAGGATGGAGCTTAGGAGGAGGAAGTTGGGGGCAGCGGAGCAGTTCTTGGCCCTCCGATACTGGCACTCAGCGACTAGGTTCCAAGTGTGGTTGTTGAGGATGACTCCGATGAGGAAGAGCGCCAGTGCAGGCACTCCAATGGCTGTCAGCCCATACAGGTAGTTCCGGGCAGGTGAGCAGGGACAGTGGAATGCTACCACGGAGAAGAGCTCCTGACTGCCCACCGTGCCCAGGGCCACCAGTCCATTGAAAATCATCACATCCTTGCTCTTGAAGAAGAGAGACAGGAAGCGGAAGTTCTCTGCGATCAAGGCAGCCATGGTGACTGGTGGGCTAGGGGCTTAGGAGGAGGCAACAGAGGACGATGGAATTGGTAGCTTCTGGTGAGACTCGGAAGGAGCGCGCGCGCAGGAGGACATCCGATGGCAGAGCATGACTATGCCATTTTATCACCCACGGTGGCTGAACTGGTGCTTCCTGTGAAACACAGATGACTGGTACTGTTTACCTCTGAATACGGGTTGAGGGATGCCACTGTAGTCAAGCAGGTAGGGGAGGAGGGAGCTCAGGGCCCCCACGGAAATGGTGGTACCCATGGTTGCTGCCAGGTGCCAGGTGCTCTCAATCCATGGTGCCTATCCTCACGAGTCTATACAGTATCCTTGGCAACCCCCTGGCATCCTTGTGTATCCCCCACCTCGAGCCCAGAAAAGGGTGAGACTTCCTGAGGGTGAGCCAGTCCCTGGCCAAAGTTCAAGATCAGGTCTGTCTGCTCTGAATAACTGAAGGTCTTTTTGCCACTGCCGGCTTCTCATCAGGAAGATCAAGCATGGGTGGAGGTGTTAGGTGATAGGGGATGACTTCTCTCTGGGATTCCGGGGGTACAAATATGCTAAGGATTTGGGACAATGTGGCAGGAGTGATATGGGTATCGAAGCTGTCCTAGTGAACAAAGACAGCCTGCTGGAGCCATGGGTGGTGGTGGTGGTGGGGGTTCAGGCCCTCTGGAACAGGGCAAGTTTGACACGAGATGCCAGCATCCTTGGGTGCACAAAACCCTTTCATTTTGGAGACCTCAGGGTCTCAACACACTTCACACCTTCTCTCCAGACCTCTGTACTCAACTGGGAAAAGGCTAAGTCATTTTGGTACCTGACCCCTTCCTAGGAACGTTAGGGGACAATAAATGATGCCTGATAGTCAGTCGTTCAACATCTAAAACTCTTACCCTGCTAGGTCTACTGGTTGAATATGAGTCTTCTGATGGCAAAGATCAGAAAATTAAGACCCGAGGAGGACTGGGTGTCTTGCCTGAGGCCAGGCAAATCTGGAGGAGTCAGGCGAGGTTTTGATCATGACTTGAGAATAAGTCTGAGCTAAGCTAGTGCCCGTTCACAACCTCCTTCAGACCTTGCTCTCCTCAAACTTCCCTATCCAGCAGGAACACTGCTCCAAGAAGCCTAGGCCTGATACCTTCGGCACTTGCCAGCCACAGGCAGCCTTAGTGGGGTCCAGGCCCACTGTACCCATCCATCCTCCCCTGAATTGGTGACTGCAGGAGAGTTGGCACCCTGCCAGAAGTGGCCTTGGCCTCGGGCTCTTTGGAAGTTTAGCCCTAATTCTTCTCCCAGGCTCCACCCACACACCCAGAGAGACAGGCAGGGTGTGGCTCCGTGTCCATCCCAGCAGGGGAACAGAAAGAAAAAACCAAAAAACAAAACTTCCAAGGCCAAAAGAAGCCTGGGAGTGGAGAGAGGGGTTAGCTGTAAAGAGAGACAGGGAAGCCTGTGCCGGCTCATAGCCGCATCCCTTTTCTTGCTCCTGCCTCTGTCAAAGATGCCAGATGGGCACAGGCAGGGCCATGTGGCTATGTGGGCTCCAGGAGGAGGAGGCAAAGTCTGACTCCCCAGTTCAGAGTCCAGAGAGCCTGAATAATCCCACAAGGAAGGGACCTCGTCCTGTTGCTGGTGATAAACAGGCTGGAGGCAACCATCCTCCCTTTCTTCTTTCCATCCCTTCTTTTCTCCCTTCTGTTCCTCCTTTTCTCCCTTCCTGGTACCCAATTAGTAGTGGCCCTGGGCCCTTAAACCCACCCATTGTTAAAGTACAAGAAGTCTGACCCGTGAGTAATGAGCAGAGGCCGGACCAGGCCATCTTCTGAGATTATTATGCCAGGGTCCTCTTCCTAAGGACAGGAGACAGGCTGCTAGGGAAGGGAGTGGGAGAAACCCGTCCATGTCTCGAATGAGGGCCCTATATCAGGGGTTCCCTCTCCACACAATCCCTGGAGGCTGCCTGGGACCAACCTGCCAGTTCCTTTGATACAAGCACACCCCAGGAAGGGGCACCTCCTTACCTGGGGCTGGCTGCAGACACCCGTGGCCTTGACTTCCTGGGCTGGCCTCTCAGAGTGACAGCAGCGTGGGCACTGCGGACCCTGGACAGACTCAGGGCTGCAAGGCAAAGTGGGCCTCACGGTGGCGGCTTCACCGCTTTTGCGTTTGAAAGCAACAGGGCTTTGGGCTCCGGTTACAAACAAACTTAACGCCAGGCGTCTATAGATGAAGTGCAGGCATCTGAAGACAAATTTAACTCCAGAAAAAGAGAGACAGAAACAGCGGCATGGAACTTTCTCGCCAGCGAATGGAAAAACAGCCTCCCGGCGCCAGGCAGAGGAGGGCAGGCTGCTGAGGGCGGCGCGAGACAGAGGAAGTAGAGAAGCGGTCTAGGCTGCTGTGTCCTGTCCCAGCCCGCCTCTGGGCCAGCTGTAGCTGGCCCTACAGGCCCTGCCTCGACTCTACCCTGTGCACCCCTCGGGGGCCATCTGGGAAGGTCTAGGTAAGAGCGAGGGGGGCCCTCCAGGAGATCTTGCCCAGGCTCGCCCTCCAGGCCAGTTTAAAGAACAGCCCCGGTGCTTGACGCCCACTGGCAGAAGCTTCTGGGAGTCAGGGCAGAGGCGTGCATTCAGGACTGATGGTGATGTTCCAGAATACAAAAGGTCAAGACCCCGTCCCCTCTGCCCTTCTCTCTCTGAACGTCCTGCTTTTGTCTGTACCAGCCATCCACAGAAGAAGCCCTTCCAACCACAGCTCAGCTAACCCCCAGGCACCTCTCCATCCTCCTCTATGCAGCTAACAGCTGAATCAAGGAATCTGGGGGTCCTCTGAGTGCCTAGGGCAGAGGCTGGGCAGAGGTAGAAATTAAAGGGAAGGAAGTTTCTAAGCTGCCCTGCCTGTCCCTGGAGTGGTCATGAGCTCCTCCTATCTCTGGGAGCTCACAAGCAAGACTGGAGAGTCATGAGTCAGGTACGCTGATGGGGAGAGTGCCAAGATGAACCCAGTCGTACCTAGGATTTAGAAAGATAGCCCCAGGGCCATCAGCTCTCCAGGGCTGTGACAGTGGAACTCACACCCTGTGGCAAGTTGAACCCCCCCTCCCGCCCTTGTCTGTATGGCAGGGATGGAGAGGAATCCTTATTTCTTTATCCTTGCCTTTTCACAAGCGCTCTACAAATTGGGGACTAGCCTTAGCTCCCACCACTCTTGTGTGTTGGAAGCCCCGTTCTCCCCAAAGCTTTCTCTCACATTTGTTTCTCCAAGCACTTTCTGGCATTCTGTCCTGAGCGGAAGCTGCCCCCCCCCCACACCAATGCCTGCTCGGTCTGTGTTCATCTGGTCCCTTCATTCAGGGCTGGAGTCAAGTTCCACTGTCTCTTCCCTGCCACCCCGGCCCCGGGGTTCCACCTGAGAGTGGAGGGATGGTGGATGAGGGAAAATGAAAACGGGAAGGTCAGAGTGAGCTCTGAGGTGGGCAGGGATGAGGGCTGAAAGATGGGAGCCTGCACCTCTGTTTCCTTTGCTTGGACAAGATTCCTGTCCCTTGGTTGGGGTCAGGGGAGGGGAGAGCAAGCAGCCCAGGGCCTCAGAGATGAACAGGCACATTAAACACACTGCCCCAGATGTCTGCTATGTGCAACGTGAGTTTATGCCTGGGGAACCCGTGAGGTAGATGGCCCTCTCCCTCTTGCACAAATGAGGAAACTGAAACCCAGAAAATGGGGCGCTCGGCCCAGGGACACTCTTTGCAAGTGCTAGAACCATCATTTAACCCAACTTTATCCCACCCTAGTCTTTACTTCCCCTCTTAGACGACACCCTCATCTTCCCCACACCTCAGGGCAAGCTCCTCAGGCAGCCTATGAGAAAATAAGAGTTCTTCAGATCCCATTTCTAGCTCTCAAGCCCCATGATGGTCTGCTCCCCTAAGATTGTGTGAGGATGTTAATTTGGAACTTGGTGTGAGGTAAACGTGGAGTCTGTCTCAAAAGCTGTCTAATGGCCCCTGTGACACACACCATGGCCTCCCTCATATGGTCCTAGGTCTCGGCATCTTATCATGTGTCACTCAGGCATGTCACGTTTAACCCATTCTATCTTACCCAAGAAACTGGCTGAGATTATGAGAGGGCTGCTTGCCCTCGGATCCTTGAGCAAAGAAGAAGTCTAGAGCAAGAGGAAGTGCTGGGATGTGGACTTTGGAAGCCTAAGTGGAGACAGCAAGCTGGGATGGAAGGAAGAGCATCACAGGGAGGCTGGGGAAGGGACTCGGGTACTAATCTTGGTACTACGCATCCTGCTCCCATCCCCAGATCTGAACACTTGTAATATTGCAACAGCAGGAGTTGAGGCACAGGATGACACTGCTCCCAGGTCACCCAGGGCAGCATCACAGCTAGGGAGGTAAGGTCCTTCAGCTCTAGGTTTCCTTTTTCACAGTAGCAGGTAAATGCCTGGACTTGGAGCTGTGCCTCAGAGTTGGTTTTCCATCTACGTTGAGGGGACAAAGGGCTGTGAGTTCAGATCTCTGCTCCTGCCTCTGCAGTCAGTGACAGCTCACACTTTGCTGAAGTAGGTGGCCACTTCCTTGCGTGGAGGCCGGGGCTCACTCCCAGCCCAGCCATTGCCCATCAACGGTGCCTCCTGGCCCAGGCATAGGGGAGGTTTACATTTGTGCCAGCTTGTGAGCAGCTTGTTCATGGTGCCTTGGTCAGTGATACCACGCAGCTTCTCCTTCTCTTCCTCCGTCCTGTCAGAGGGGCTCTGGGCAGCCTCCACGATTGTGGCTGTGGCCGTGGCCATCACTCCGTGAGTGTGACCCAGTTCCAGGTCATGGTTCATGGCTTCAAAGAACTGTTGGATACATACCTTAGCAAAGGCCTTGGCGTGCTCTGTGCATGTCTCATCAAAGAGCTTACGCTCAATGTCTATGTAGTGTGACCAGTACTTGCTCTTTAGGAAGGCGGCCTGGGTGAAGCAGGGCCGCACAGAGCGTACCACGAATGCCAGCAACGTGGTCAGCAGTACAAAGGACCAGCCCAGCGCCTGTGGGGAGAGGCAGATGTCAGCAGACCTACCTGCCCAGACCCCCAAAGTGCTTCTCTTCTACAGAGGAGAGCAGCCATGGACCACGTTTCACCATCTCCCCATGTGTAAAATGGTCACATACTTCACCTCACAGGAACCACAGATCCTGGGAGCATAGACCGACTGTGCTGCTTTGGCAAGGCACTCAGTGGACAGGAGGTAACTCCACACCCCAGAGTGAGGCCTCCCGGGTATGAATCCTGTCTCCAGTTGATCTTTCTGTGTCTCGGTTTCTCTGCCTTCAAGATGGGGCTGCCGGCAGTAACACCTACCTCACAGGGCTTTTATGAGAGCCAAATGGAATGATAAGTGTAAGACAAGCCTCATATAACTCTGTCAGACATCATGATGGCACTACTTGGGGCCATGCCTCTTCCTTCAGAAGGCCTCTCCTGATTCCCCCGGGGTCTATTGGGAGCCCTGGGGCTTTCCTCTGGCTTCTGGGATGGACACCAGCTCTAAGTGAACACTTCCTCCACCGGTCAGAGCTGGACTCTCAAGGAATTCCAGAGACACCCTGGATAGTCCCCAAACTCCATCGGAAAGCACTGGACACATCTCTAACAGTAGTTCAGCTCAGGTCACAGGGCAGGACCCTCCCTGACTCCCATCTCCACAGAGAAGAGTTGGCACAAGTCAAGGAAGTGGAGGTAGGGGTGGGTGTGGTGTTAGGGGTGCCCAATAGCTGCCGTGGGGGCGGTGGGAGAATCCAAATATATAACTCAGTCAGGGGGCTGCTTCCCATGTTGCTCACTAAGCCACTGGGGTCACAGAGGACTTGGGTTTTCTCATGTTCCAAGTGATTTGCTCTCTTTTGACAATTGGATTTCTAGATAAAGTTATTTCTAAAGTGACTTCATAATTCAGTCTCTACAAGTCACAGGGGCTTGTCTACAACCAGGCTGCCTGTGGCCTCTGGGGGGACCTTCCAGCTTTCACAGTGGCAGCTTAAAAGCCAAGCGGACTGACTGCTGCTCAAGGCAGCGCCTGAGGCCTAGGGTGATGAGGCAAGGGTCCACGGATGGCGTAGACAGTCACAGTTAGAGAGCCTTGAGGTAGTCTGGGTGGTGACAGGGGCCTGTGCAGGGAAAAGCTCCTCCCCAGGGGGGCGGATAAGGAGCCAGGGTCTGCACTGGCCAGGGCAGAGTGTGCTTGTTTCTCTAGCCCCACCGGAGCAGACACTGCTTCCTACTTGCCTCCTTCATCACACAATTCACTGTCCCAGGACGTGATGAACAGGTGGTCCTTAAAGCCTGCTCCCAACCATCCGTCTCCCTCACCCTGTTCAAGATACCCAGACCCTCAGCTTCCACTCCCAGAGCAGGGAGGCACCGGCTGGGGGCATTTGCCAGGGAAATGTACCCAAATAGATTAGCCTCCTACTGGCCTCACTGCTGCCTGGGCCTGGGAAAGGAAATGAATGCAAATTTCTCTCAGCCTCTCAGCTCTGAGCCCAGGATGGAGGAGGTGGGAAACCATACACGCTCTCCAAGACATGGCCTCTGCCTTGAGTCTCAGCTAGGAATGTTTGCCTCAACCCACAGCCACCTGAGGGAAATCCCCACTTTGAGAAGGGACCTTCCCAGAGGGACCCTGGCCTGTGAGGAGACCCAGCCCCCTCACCTGAGAGATACAACGCAAATACCGCACGGCCACCTCTCGGGCCAGCAGCCAGTTCCCGTCATAGATCTCAGGGCAGGGTACGCGAGCCAGCAGGCGAGCCAGTTCTGTCGCAGGCAGGCCAGGCACCAGGCTACCATTGCCTAGTGTGGCCACTGGCACTGCTGTGCAGAAGGCGCAGAGAAAGCACTTGCCATCCAGCAGTGTGACGGCCACCCAGACGACAGGTGCGATGAGAGCTCGCTGGGCCATGGAACAGAACATGTAGCGTAGCACAGCGGGGTCCTTAGCCCGACGGCCTGCGGGGCGCTTCCACTCTTCAGCTAGCATGGATACGTTGTTGTTCATGACTAGGCCAAGCAGGAAAAGCACCAGGGGAGGCGTCAGCAGGATGCCCATGCTGTAGGCCATATTGTAGCCCGGCAAACAGGGACAGTTGAAGTCAAAGGCAGAATACATCTGGGCACTGGCTAGCGCCATGATGCCGCAGATGCCGTTCATGAAGGACTCTTGGTTGGACTGCAAAAACTGGAAGATCATCCGAAACTTGTCCATTGCGTCCTGTGAGGGTCCTCAGCCTCTTCCCTTCTCACCGTGGCTTCTGTGGCTTCCCAGACAGTTCCTTAAACCACTCTGCCCACTGGGCAGCCACCTCATGACTGGGATCCGAGCTGGACTAGCCGAGCTCCAGGGCAGCTGATGAGATCACTCTGACTCGGAGGAGCCTTTCTTCTACACAGGTGCTGGCAGAGAGGGCACAGCTTGACCAATCCTGTGGGTAGTCAGGACTGTGTCCCTCCCTCCCAATTCCCGCCCCTTCTCTCCAGCTGCCTGCAGCCTAGAGAGCCACAAAGCTGCACCCCATGAGGACCACTTTTCTTTGGGTGCAGGAGGGAGGAGGAGATGAAGTCAGGCTGGAGTTTGAAAGGCTACTGAGCACTGAGGAAGCATATCATCTCTCTGGGCCTTTCTCCTGAGTTCTCTCTGCAATGTCAGGACCCCAGGAAGCTCTTCCATCAGCTAAAACAATGATAATAAGATGATGGAGAAATGATGTGGGGACAGAGGCTGTGGCAGGCAGTGATAGTTGGATATTACTCATAGTAGGAATGAGGTGGCCACTCAGAGGTGACCGGTGAGTGTGGCATACAGTAAAACTACCTGGGCTTTCCTTTCTCTTTTATGTAGCCAAGAAAGATTCAGAATTTCCCAATCCTCTTGTCTATACCTCTCGAATGTTGGGATTACGGGCTTGTGACATCACACCTGGCTTTGGCTTTGGGGTTGGATTGAACAGTTTGTCTAAGTCAGAGTTGCAGCTGGTTTCACATCTGTGTCTCTGTGGATGTGTCTGTGTTTGTGAGTTGTGAGTGGCAAACCCTTTCAGGCTCCTTCTACTTCCTAGACCCACAGATGACACAGTTTCATGATCAGAGAGAGCCCTGTGTGTTGAGCCATCCAAGGGGAAGGCTCCCTTTGGTCCTGCAGCTTTCAGACAGGTGTGTCAGATCTGGAATCATCTGGAGATGATTCCTTGTCTGGGGCAAGGACATCAGAAAGAACTTCTCCTTGTGTTTCTGACCGTGGCACATTCAGTGTGGCTTCTGTCTGTATACAGAGGTGTGCTTGTAACCACACTAGCGGTCTTCTGCCTGCATCTTTGTATTTCTGACAAGACCTGCCATGACCTCAGCTGGCTTGTGTGTACCTTGCATGCATTGTATAACCCTTGTACAATTCTGTGGGCTAGAATTTTTATCACTTTATGGAAGTGAGGCCCGAGGCTCAGAGAGACAAATCTATTAGCTAAAGGCCACCAGTTCATCAGTGGAGAGATGTGACTGAAGCCCAGGTTAGCCCTTGAGGGTGGGAGTGCAGGGTGAAAAACGGCAGGGAAGGTTTCTGTTTATTTGTTTACTTTTATTGTTATTGTTTTAACTTATCTTCTGGTTGGGTCAAGTTTGTCCATTGAGTGGAAAGACTGCTGTGTCATAAATAGGACTACAAGAAGACTATTGCTTCCCTCAGCCACAGGCTAGGTGTCCCTGGGACAACTGGAGTCCCTAGGTTGGTGACCTCTGGAAGATTCTTGCTAGGGACTCCTCCAGAAGACATGCACCAGAGGTGAGCGGCCTGAGGGAGATCCAGCAAAGAAGGTGTCACTCTCTGGACATCTGCTGCAGTGATAGGCACGGAGGACAAGGGTCTCAGCGGCTTCCAAGGCTTGATACGGCCCCAGGATGGCCGTGGGGTGGGCCTGAATGGCTCATGAAACCAAAAGGGGTTTCCAGCACCACGTGGACTCTCTGTCTTGTGTACAGGTATTGGACACAGCTGCCTGTAGCAATGAAGGGTCAAGAATTTCACAGTGGTTGGAGGGTACCTGCCATAGCCACGTTACTTGAAAAGTCTTGATATGCCACGACATTCATGGGTCCTACATACCTTGTGAGGGTTGGTGCGGCAGCAACCCTTCCCACAGGGTCTACACTTCAGCTCCCAGCCTCCTTTCACTCCTCAAACAGGGACAAACTTTTCCACCTCAGAGTCTGTGCAAGCACTCTCTGTCTCAGGGGGATGTTTCTCTTCTTCCCGGTAGATATTCCCGTTTGTCTTCAAAATAATGTATGTATGTATGTATGTATTTATTTATTTATTGTATGTGCATTTGTGTCTGTGTATCACTTGTGTGCCTGCTGCTCTCAGATCTCTTAAGATTGGGGTTACAGATGGATGTGAGCTGCCAGGCAGGAGCTGAAAACCGAACTCAGGTCCTCTGGAAGAGAAAGCAGTGCTCTTAACCGCTGAGCAAGCTCTCCAGCCCCTCCTACTTATCTTTTGTTTTGTTTTGTTTTTAGAGGCAGGGTTTCACTATGTAGCCCTGGCTATCCTAGAACTCACTACGTAGTTCCAGGCTGGCCTCGAACTCAGAGATCCGCCTGCCTCTGCTTCCCGAGTGCTGAGACCAAAGGTGTGTGCCAACACTGCCTGGATTTCTTCCTTTCCATCTTTAAGAGGCACTTTTTTTCCTTTTGAGACAGGGTCTTCCTGACTGACCTTAAACTCCCTATGTAGACCAGGCTGGCCTTGAACTCACAGAGATCCATCTGCCTCAGCCTCCAAACTTCTGGAATTAAAGGCATATGCCACCATTGTTGGCCTTCAAATTCCACTTTAATGTTATCCCCTCCCATCTATCTATCTATCTATCTATCTATCTATCTATCTATCTATCTATCTA
>LOJH01040450.1:2093-17195 GCA_001685095.1 Ellobius talpinus
TTCCATCCCGTGAAGGGGTGTGTACCCTTGAGCAAAAAGAGCCCCTTCTCTTTTCAGGTGTCTGGACAAGAGCCTTGGCTTCTCCGGCCAGGGTCCTCAAGCCCCCTCTGCTCACTAGACACTGCTGTTACCGTGATTGATCCTCCATTTCATCCAGAGCTTCCTTCCTGGTCTTCCTGCACTCACACTCCTCCTCTTTGCTGTCTCCAGCCTGTGCTGGCTGGGTTCGCCTCAGGAAAGGCAGTGATGAGCTGAGACTTGTCTCTGTCTATCCAGATAGTCCCAGGTAAAGAAAATGCACCTGAATAGTCATGGGGCCAAAGATGTGAAGGCACCACATGCTGAGGGCCTTTGTGCTTCTGTTCTGACCTGCATCAAACAGTTTGAAGTAAGCAAGAAGTGAGGGGGGACTCAGCAAACTGTGAGTTTAACAACTGTCCCTCGCTTTCTACATCTCTTTTTGGAATCTTTCTTCTTCATTTAGTACNAGCTCTCCCTGCCAGAGGTTGTGCTTGAACCTCTTTCTCCTACTTCCTTACCGCTGTATTTTCTCAGGGCCTGTCTCTCACTGCGGGGAGAATTGACTCTGCTGGTATTGGTCTCTTACTTACAGTTGTCAAAGTACTCATGACTACTAACAGAGTAAATCTACTTCACGAGAGAAGCTTGCATCCTTCAAAACAAGACAAAGTCCATATATAAAGATAGAATGTCGGGATAAGAAATAAGCCTGTAGGAGGGCAATGTAAGGACAAGAAAGGCCCAGTACACGTTGGTGCTTTCTCAAATCACACAGTGTTCAAAGGCCCAGCATAAACGCTTGCACGGTGTAGTATGTGATGTGAACAGCCAGTTGTCCAGCCATATGTCAGCAAAGGAAGGTCTGGATTTGACCGGAAACTTCTTCCATTTTATATTTTGGATCTGTAGCTCTGATGCCTTAAATTTTGTAACTTATCCTCCCCATGTTACAGTTGTGGAGGATAAGCAAGCCAGGAAGGGGAAAAATAATTTGCTTAAAGTCTCACAGGGAGATGGAAACACGTGGTTGTCAAAGAACTATAAGAATCTGTGAGTTGAGGAATAAGACCACAGTTTGATGGATAGAGGAGTACTGGAGAACTCTTACTTTAATATACCTTTCCCCTTAGTTTTTGGATCCTCAGGCACAAGCTGAGAATCTTTTGTGGATACAAAAAATTGCTACCTTCTTGTTTTAAATAACACATTGACCAAATCAACAAACAAGTTGACTGAAATGTCATCAATCTGTGACTTCAATATTGTAGTGACCCTCTGCCCTAGCAAAGGTGGCTTTCTCACAGTGGTATGCTGGGTTTGGCGCCTACCAAGACCACAACCTGCATCCTTCTTCAACTCCAACTTCAGTAACCAGGAGTTCATGGCTTGAAATCAGCTACAACACAAGTATTTGCACAACGGAAATGAGCAAATGTTAAGAGATTGTTGTCATTGAGCCGATTTTCCAGCATCCTTCCTTCCTTACAGGGGCTGTATTTAGGCTGATATCAAAGGCTACCTGGCTCAACTTAAGAGTTTCCAAGTTTGGGAACTGGAATCAGAACAAACTTCCAGCTCTTTATCTACACAGAGAGGTGCTGGAGGCTCACAGCTCTTTTTGATGAATCAAAGGCACATCACGTTCTCCTGGTCACCATGTGAGAAACAGAAGCCTCTGGGTGGCAGTGATCTTTCATGTCCCTTTGCTGCTCTGTACATGGTCATTTCTCATTCCTACTGTGGGGATTTGGGAGATGACAGACCCTTTAAGCAGTGAACCCTGGAGAAGGCAGAGACACCATGTGATGTCTTCCCTTTGCCTGAAGACTCACGGCAGACCTTCCAATCAGCGCTGATGGACAGCACTGAAAGAGCTAATATGTTTGCTTTAATGTATGCTTTGTACTGTTGTAGAGTTTTATGATATTAGCATATATGGAAGCAGAAGCCGAGGGAGGGAGTGTGGGAGGGAAAACAGATTACTTAAAATAACAGCTGTGTCCTTAGATACCTGCATTAAGAAAACGTGTTCCCTTGGAGTCATCTTTGGCCTTTTCCTGGGTACAAAGAGTGGGAAGTTGATGCTTGCTTCTGTGGCAGGATTTAAGGCACAAACCCCAGAATCTTTTCTGCTGCATTAGGCATATGACTTCTTATTGCCATTTCCCTCGTTAAGTGTTTGGGAAGCTGGATTTATTATCTGTGATGAACAATCCATGAAGCCTCACAAACATCAAACCCAGGAAGCTTTAGGCCTCCCGTGCTGAAGTAACGAAAGGAAACACCGTGTAGACATGTTGAAATAAACAGCAAAAAACAGCCAACAAGTGAAGATCAAAAGAGCTTTAAAAGTCCCAGCTTCCTCATCTTCTTAGGTTGATTGCTTTAACTCCCTGTCCACTCACACCGATCAGAAACTGGTTCATACAGGATGCTGAAGAATTCCAGGTAATGATAAGCACAAGCATTGAAATCGTCCAATGAAATGATGTAATTTCCTAACATTTTGGCCACTCAACAGTAGGGTGAGGGGCCGAAAGAAGTGATGAATGAATTCTTAGTCTCTTCAGTTAAGAAATTGAGTGGCAAAATGGGAGCTCCTAAGCTAAATGGATATTTGCAAACAGCCTACCTGAGAGGGAGTAAGAGTCTCCGTCGAGCGACAGTAATGGCTCTGTTCAGGGCTCGGTCCTCAGGGAAGAATAAGAACAAAGCAATGCTGGTGCACACGTTTGCCTCCCTGAGTGAGAAGGTCTGACCGCTGAGTGTGGGATACGGCGGGGGGGGGCAACTCAGTCTAGGATGAAGAACACTGCTTCTTGTGGTGATATTTCACTTTGTATTTTAATAAATAAAAATTACCTGAGGAGCAGAAAAGCAAAACAGCCAGCCCTGGCTCTGCCCTCGACCTCAGTTTGAAATGGCGGTGCTGCCTCCTGGAATCTCAGAATGAGACTGTGTCTGAGAGCTGTCTCCTCCCGTTTTATTATCCTCTCTAATTCTGAGATTAAAGGCTTGCACCACTACTGCCTGGTTTCTGTGGCAAGCCAAGTGTGGCTACTGGGATTAAAGGTGGTGTCATTGCTGCCTGGTCTGTATGTCTGGCCAGTGTGGCTGTTTTACTTTTCTGATCCTCAGGCAGCTTTATTTGTTAAAATACAAGTGAAACGCCACCACAGTCTCTAGTTCTCTCCTCGCTGGCTGTATACCCATACCCCTTTGAGGGGAAGAAGCAAGAAGAGTAGTTAGTCTCTTCTGTCCTTCTTGGGAAAGTCACTGGCAAGCTAATTCACATGTGTAATTAATATAGTGCCCAATTGAGACCCATTGGCATTTTTAAAAATGTTGTTCAAAAATTTATGTCTGAATCCAAAGGGGGAAAATGACCTATTTGTTGGATAATTCACGAGGATGCTGTCTAAGGGTGAGTTGACTGACAGATAAATTCAGAGCGTATAAGGAAAGTTAGCTTTTATATGTAAATATTTCATGCTAGGAACATCTTCCTATAGTGTTATTCAAACTTTTCAATAGAACAAAAAGGTGAAAGAGCAATCTGTATGTATATTGCATGTATATGTGTATATATGCACATATGCACACAATTCACACATATATATACATATTACATACACACACATATATATGTATATGATATATACAGACTAAATCCAGACTATACTTTACTTAGCAGCCATAGGAAGCCATGTAGACCTCCAACTCTTACAAAGCTCACAGGCCAGCATACAGCTTCTAAAATGTCTACGGGCAAAACCTCACAGCAACTCCATGAAGCCTTTTACTATATTGTAACGGTTTCCCAGAGAGATAAGAAATGGGGACAATGTGATTAAAAGGTTTTCCCTCCTGTGGGTGCTCCTCGATCACACCAGCATCATGGTGAAACTCCATCCAGGGAGAGCCTGTACTATTTCAGATCCAGGCAAAAATCCAAGGGATGGACCTATGCGTTGCCATAATTGTCTCCCCTGCCTAGCCATGCCTTTTTCTCCATGTCGCATGTGGCTCTCCTATGCCCCACGAAAAGGAAAAACAATATCCTTAAGGAGATTGGGTGTTCAAGCTAACAAGGCTTCCACACTAGAGAAGCTAGGGTCTGCAGTGCTTGCCCCCTACAGCAGCCTTTTCCCAAAGCCCCTGCCGTCTGTCCTGGGGATACCCCAGAAGCTCCAGAGAGAGTCTGTTACAGGCAAAGACTGAGGCAGGCCTTGGAAAGTGGTGCTGCCAAGGATGCCAAGGCAGGCAACTCTATCATCTGCTCCGTGGGAGAGCAGACTGGTGAGCTCAGAGTCCTGGTTTTCCCCTAACAGATGCAAGCAAAGGGGCCCGAGAAGGTCAGAGATAAATGCAGCCCTCACTCTCTTCTGCATATGCAAAAGGACCTGGATAAAGAAAGACTCAAAATGTGCATGCATTCGCTCAGCCCTTTCTTGTCAGACTCGGGGTCCTAGATACGGCCCTGAGCCTGACACTATGAACAGCAGGGCTTATAAATGGGGACTTCCCTAAACAGTGCACTTCAAGAGGGACCTATCAGTTGGTGGAAGGAAAGAAAACACTGCAATGAGAAATCGCGCAGAGAATGGAGTAAAGAAGCTCATAGGGCACATGCCGGGGGGAGAGGAGAGGAGGAAGGGTGGAGCATTATCGTCAGAGGCTGCCACGATTGGACACAGTCCAAGGCCTCATCATGGCTGACATCCCTGCAGATAATCACAAATTCCTTTCAATTATGTGGGGGAAAGTCTCTACACTGTCAGTCCAGATGCCCCCGTGCAGAAATAGCATGAAACGCATATCAGGGAAATGTCAGCGTGGGAGCCAGGCCTGATATCCAGTATTCGGTGATGGGGAGGCAGGCCCGAGAGATGGGAAGGACAAGATACTCTGTTGTCCCCTAAGGCAATACTAAATAACACCCCGGAAGTAAAGGGATTCTGCACCCTGCTTTTGTTGATGCAGACGCACGCTTTTAAACGTTAGTCAAAATGCTGAAATCTGAAACGAACACATGTGTCTCTTATCTGTTTCCACACAAAGGATTCTAAGACCCCTTTCACACAGTCCCTACTGTGCTCCTCTTCCTACCCAGCTACACTGCCTCCTGATCCCCAAATGTCACTGCCTTTCAAACTCTGCTGGCCCCACAGGATAGTCAGCTGCAATTAATACCCCTGAGGACTCTTCTCACTTTCTCACTCATGGAATCCCTAGGCAGGATAATGATGCTAACTGCTGATATCTGTTGAGCATTGAGCCGTAACCCTCAGCTAAACTCATGTCATTCTTGGGCTGTCTATTGAGTGAAAACACAGTGGCATTGTTGAATCTTCTTCGCAGAGGAATAAACTAATGTTCAGGTGTTTGAAATGAATGAATCAAAGGCCATGAGTAGAGCTGAGATACAAATTTCAGTTATTAAAACTGCACAGCCTATGTCTCCATTACTGTTTACTTTGTGTCTCGGGAGGAGAAAATAGCAAATGTGGGCAATGCAGATCTAAGCTTAAAAAAAGTACAAAAACAAAAAGAAAACAAAAAACAAAAGAAAACAAAAAACCCCACAGCTTTAAATACTTGACACACACACACCCCTAGTGTCTGAGCACTTTCTTTCTAAAATGTATTTATTTCAAAGCTTTAACTATTTTGACGTTATACTGAGTTCTTGCTTCCTTGCATGTATGTATATCTACCTTGTGTGTGCCTGAGACCTGTGGAGACTGGAAGAGGGTAAATCCCTCGGAACTGGAGTTATGGACAGCAGTGAACTGCCCTGTGAGTGTTGGGTGCCAAACCCAGGTCTTCTGCAAGAGCAGTAAGTGCTCCTAACCACTGCATTATCTCTCCAGCCTCAGCCCCATCATTTGTTTTCTCTTTTACTTTTTTCTTTTATTTTTTAAAAAGAAAACAAACTATCTTTTTTTTTCATTTTACATACTAATCCCAGTTCCCACTCCCTCCCCTCCTTCCATTTCCTCCACCTTCCTCCCCACCCATCCCCCATCCACTCCTCAGAGAGGGTAAGGCACATTGCTGCAGGGAAGGTCCAAGGCCCTCCCTACTAAATCCACGCATATTATCCATCCAAAGAGAATGGGTTTCCAAAAAGCCAGTACATGCAGTAAAGATCAATCCTGGTGCCACTGCCCGCAGTCTGCCCCAGCCGTACAACTGTCACCCACATTCAGAGTTTGCTGGTTCCTTCCCTGTCTGACTGGAGTTGGTGAGCTCCTATTAGCTCAGGTAGACTGTTTCAGTGGGTGTACACATCATGGTCTTGACCTCTTTGCTCATATCCTCATTCCTCCCACTCTTCAACTGGACTTTGGGAGCTCAGTCCAGTACTCTGCTTGCTGCAGGTCTCTGCCTCTATTTCCGTCAGTTGCTGGATGAAGGTTCCATGGTGGTATTTAAGATATTCATCAATCTGACTACAGGGCAAGGCCAGTTTAGGCACCCTCNTCTTTGCTCATATCCTCATTCCTCCCACTCTTCAACTGGACTTTGGGAGCTCAGTCCAGTACTCTGCTTGCTGCAGGTCTCTGCCTCTATTTCCGTCAGTTGCTGGATGAAGGTTCCATGGTGGTATTTAAGATATTCATCAATCTGACTACAGGGCAAGGCCAGTTTAGGCACCCTCTCCTCTATTGCTTAGGATCTTAGCTGGGGTCATCCTTGTGGATTCCTGGGAATTTCTTTAGTGTCAGGTTTCTTACTAGCCCCATAATGGCTCCCTCATCAAAGCATCTCTTTCCTTGCTCTCATCTCTGTCCTTCCCCCACCTCGACTACCCCGTTTCCTCAAGTTATCTTCGCCTCTCCCATTCTCTTTTAATTTTTATTTAAAACATATTTTATTAATTCTGTGAGATCTTAAGCAATCCTTTTCTTATATTCAACCCTAATTCCCTCCTAACTCCTCCAACATCCACCTCTTACTCCCCCCGCCTCCAAACTTTGTATTTTCTTCTTTGCTTTAATAACTCACCAAGCCCAATTTGTGAAGACCCTAGAGGTGGTATGTGATAAACCTACCAGGGCCATGCCCTTTCAAAAAATTGTCTCCCTTTCTCTCCCCAAGATGCTATCAATTGCCAACAGTCCCCAGTTAGAGAGGAGTTCATAAGCTCCTCTACACACATACCTCCCATACTAAGCAAACTGCCTGGCTTGATCTTGTGCAAGTCTTATGTAGACAGTCATAGCTGCTGTTTTCTTGGTGACAGGCATTTTCTCTGGGATAAGATGGAATCTCAAAGTAGTTCTAATTTGTTTTTATTCTTTTAAGAACTGTCCATATATTTTATTAGCCTATTTTTGGTTGAATTGTTTGTTTTCTTGATGTTTAAATTTTTTAGTTCTTTGTATATTCTTGATAATAATTACCTGTTAGATGGATAGGTAGCAAAGATTTTTTTTCCAATTCTGTAGGCTTTCTTTCCCATCAATCAACCATTCCCTGTTCCATACAGAAGCTTTTAAATTGCATGACGTTCCATTTGTCAATAGTTAGCCTTGTTGCCTAAGGACTAAAGATTTATTCAGAAAGAGCCTGCCTATGCCTGTATCTTCAAGTGTGTTTGCTATGTTCCCAATTTTCTTTTAACAGCTTTGAAGTTTCAGGATTTATACTAAGTCTCTGATACACTTGGAGTTGATTTCTGTGTGGGCTGAAAGATAGGAGTCTAGTTTTCCTTCTTTTACAAACATTCAATTTTCCTAGCAGTGTGAAACTGATACACACACATACACACATCAATAGAATACATTAGGAGATCCACATATGAACCCAACTACAGTTACCTGAGTTTTGACAAAGACGCAAAAATATAAACCTTAGAATAGTTTCCTTATTTTATGCTTTTACACTAAATTTTGACACGTATGTAGTTTAAAATTTCTAGTTACATCTCAAATGTTTAACGGTCATATGCAAAATGATTGACAGAAGACTTCTAAACCACATTTCTGAAGCTAATATATCATCTTCTATGTCCTGCTTTATTCAAAAATAGAAAAGCTAACTAGACTAACTTCTCCCGAAGAAGATGGCTCTCCTTTGTGTTTGCTCCATGCCATAGTGTCCAGGTTTGATCATACAGGAAACATGCAATCTATAAAAACATTTTGATTGACTACTTCTTGCCCATCCTAAATGGGTACATATCCTTTTCCTCGTCTCTCTCCACGTTCATCTTCTCCAGCTCGGGGTCTCCTCATTGAATGGGATATCACATTAGGAGTTTTCAAGCTTTTTCCTTCTTCCAGTCCTGTGGATTTATCCATTGCATGTCAGCTGCAGTTCGTATCCCAGAAGCTCAGTCAGCTTCCTCTTTTTCTTCACAGCAAGCCGTTCCTACAACCATCCTTCACTTCCCCTCTTAAAAACGCATTAATCACTTCCACACCCCCTCTGGAGCCAACTTCAGACTCTTCTCAGATTTAGAGGCGTAAGTGGAACATGGTGCCTGTTGGAGGACACTGGGGGCACTCCCATTTCCACGTGCCCATAGAACTCAAGCTTGTGTTTATAAATGGCCCTGAGAAAAATGGCCTTTGGTCAAAGCACTAAGAGTCTAAAGAAGAGGATAGTACGGTGGGTTAAGTGCTCAGGCTCTGGCATGAGACAGCCATGACGGAAGACCAGATTAGCATGGGAACAGTATGTAAATTCTCAGCGCTTCTATAACTGTGAGGTGAAATAAGGCCAAACCAAATAAATTTCTTTAAAAGGTTCTTCTACATAGAGCAGTCAGTGACCAGGTGCCAGCAAAGCTGAGGCTTTGGAACTGTGACCTTTATTACAGGGTACAACCAGAAAAGCTCCAGCCAGAATGTAGGGTGTGTCTTACAATAAGATGGTTTTGTTTGCGTTGGATATCTGACCAAGCTGACATCAAAACCTTTTGATTGCTGTCTTCCTGTAGGCCTCAGCCTGGTAATCCCTCTCCTCCTCTACTTCCCCACATTCTCAGAGGACCTTTCACTACCTCCTTGAGAACCTAAGGCCAGAATCCCTTTGCAGAGGGGTTCACAAAGATCTGCTGAATGAGGGTCTTGTCCGCATGCTGCCCAAAGTCACCCTCATGCAGTTTGCAAATAGTCTCTTTCCCAGAAGAAAGAACAAATAATTCATAATTGGCAATCTGCGTAATGAGTAGCACATCTATGCAAATATAACATTTGGAATAATCTATTAATATCTCAGCTGTGATGTCTGTAGTCCACCACTTCCCATACTAAGGGGCCAGAACCAAATATATTTTTGATACATACGTATAGGCGATGAGCTGCCGTTTTGCTGGAGTTTTAATTAGCAATCTGGAGACCACTAGAGTTGAAAGGGCTTTCAGAGGCTCTTAAGGCCTTGCTCCCATCCCCCAAACTCTTACCTGAAGAAGGAAGAGTCAGAAATGCAGAGAGGACCCCTGAGATGTGAGATGCAAACCTAAGGTCAAGATTGAGCTACAAGCTCTGAGCCCTGACTCCACTCTAACATGCCAGCACGTCTCTCCTGCTTCCAGAGCTTCTGCTGCTGTGCACCATCCTTTCAAGTGGAAGAGACTCTAGCTGTCCTCCACTCCCTTCCATCTCTTCAGATTTAACTCCTTTTGCTGATCTGGACCTCTAATACAGAGAATCAAATCCTAGGACCATGAGACATAATAAAAGGAGATTCAAGCCCAAAGTGTCTGGTGCCGAGCAGCATAGTCACGTGTGAGTTACCATGAAGGTGCAAAGCACTGGGTTGGGGTGAGACACTTCCTCTGAAAGTATTCTACACACACACCACAAGAGAGAGAGAGAGAGAGAGGAGTCAAATTAAAAGATTCAAACTACTGTTACTACTGAACTAACAGCACCAAGGTCTGTCCACAGCCCATGAATACATTTTCCTGATCCCTTCCCTCTCATTCCTTTCTCTCCAGCAGATCCTAAGCAACCTCCCTGCTTCCATCATGCTGTTCCCTTACCATAAAGGCATCAGCAGACTCATTGGCACCTAAATGTCTAGCAACCAGTAGCTGCTGCCCATGTGTTTGTGCACCAGGAAGAGTAGGAAACTATCATTAGGACATAACAATCAAGTAACTGAATCAAGTGATTTAACCATTGCACAGATTTGAAGAGTAACAGCATGAACTTGGACAAGTCGGGGAAATACTCCGAAGTGGATGCTTAGAAGCCAGACATAGGTCTTTGGTCTTTCTTTTGGGTACAGGACAAAGAGACCTTCTCCACTGACATCTTCCCAGACGTAGTTGGTTTCTGAGTCATGGGATCTTGTGAGCATTTTCTCTTGCCCCACCTTGCATGCACCATCGTTCGCTTTGTACGGTTTGCATTTTGCCAAACTGCTTATATCCCTCTTGAAGACCAGTTTGTGAATAATTCTTTTGAGGTCCTGAGATCCTTGGAGTGTCTGTCCCAGATAAATGCTTTTCAAATGTTTGACAAAAGACAGAATTAGTAAATTAAGTCCTGAATCTATTTTGACTTCAATTTCTGTACTTGGACCATCTCGATTTAATACTCTGACTCTAAGAAGAATATCAAGGACTTGCTCTGTGCTCAGGTTCAGCCAAAGCTTGCCGAGTGTTAAGGAATGCAACCTTGTCTGAGTCTACACCCTTGGGAACCTTAGTTGTTGGAGCAAGAGGAATTCAGAAAAGGAGGGAGCACTACCAGCCGGGGGCATGATGAGGATTCTCTCATTGGTGATGGGTTGGGAGGAGGCGACTATGTAAGCCAAAACACAGCTTTAGTGGGAGGATAAGAACATGCTCAAGGAGTATGAAGATACCCAAGCTACAGATCCTTGATCTCTGCGTGTTGATAAAAGACACTGACAAGAGTTCTGTTTCTTTACTCTTGTTCATACTTTCAGCTTCCTCAACATTCTACCCACTTTGGGAACTAGATTCTTGTCTCTCCTGCCTTACTGAAGCATGTTGTCAACCTACTGTCCTCTCATAGTGTTCCCTCACTTTCTGTGACCCTTAAGATATAGCTCACAAACGTCCTCCTCTGCTCAGATCACCCAATGCATCCTGGATGCCTCTTCTACCTGGTATCAGTGTTGCTTTCTGTAGGTTACTAAGGCAACTGCAACTGCCAGCATCAAAACCCATTGCTCATTTCCGGCCTTTCTTGACCTCCGCTGCTGGTGGATATATTGACCATATCCTCTCCTCCAGTCTCTATGCCCTGCTTGGTAGTAATGACTCCACCACCATACAATTCCTCCCAATCTACTGATGAAACCTGCAGTTGATCTCTTGTGTGTAAGGGAAGAGTACACATATACAAGGGTGGATGTGTGTACAGAGGCCAAAGGTTACCTGGAGTGTCATTCCTCAAGAGAGTTCTACCTTTTCTGTGATAGGGTCTCTCACTACCCTGGAATTCACCTGGTAGGCTTGGCTAATTGTGCAGAAAACCCCAGAGATCTACCAGTCTCTGCCTTTTCTGCACTGGGATTGCAAGTACACATCACTATGGCTAACTTTTTTAAAGGCATAAATTAAATAGGATAAATTCCTATTCTTGCTGGGTGTGGTGGTGCATGCCTTTAATCCCAACACTCCAGAGGCAGAGGAACTCTGTGTATTTGAGGCCAGCCTGGTCTACAGAGCTAGTTTCTGGACAACCAGGACTATTAGACAGAGAAACCCGGTCTCAGAAAAGCAAATTACAAACCAAACCAACCAAACAAAAACTTTCTTTTCTTTCAAGCACTTTACCAACTGAGCTGCCCTCCCTCTGTTTTCATCTTCTCATATGATCCTGACTTCAATCCATGTGACTTTTAAATCCCTGGTCACCTCTTCAACTCTTACCTTAAGTTTAATACACTAGCTTGCAAGTGCATAACCTCCCAGCTTGGAGTCCTTGAGGCACCTAAAAAAAGCTCAGCCCTGTAATTTCTCTCTACCCTGCCCTTTCCCATCTTCTTTACACTAACTTTTCCTTGTCTTCCCTCTACCACATTTATTTCAAAGCTGAAGCCTCGTGGCCTCTCCTTCCTCATCACATCAGATCCCTCTTGCTGCTTGTCTACACTGGGGTTGCCCATTCTCCACTTCCAAGACAGCTGACTTGTCGCTCCCTCTTCTAATGCATCCCAGTCTGTGCCATGCCTTCTGCCTTCTCTGGTGAGCGCTCTTCGTGACTCTCAATCACCTTAATTCTTAAAACCTTGGTTCCTTATTAAACTTAAGACCTTGCTCTGGGCATGAAGCCTTCTCTTCTCTCGATTTCCCAGTTTTTTGTAACTACCTATTCAACCTCCCAACTGCAGGGTCTCTGTTGTTTCTCAAAAGGCACCTCACATATTCTAATTTCTGCGTCTTGCTAGACAATCCTGCTTCTCACGTTCACTGTGAAAGTGTCCACAACTTCCAAAATGTCCGTGAAATTGCATTTCCATCTTGAATTCAGAAGCAAACGCAATCTCTGTCTCCATAGTTCTTCCTTAAGGCACTTGGATATTTTACTTTGAATATAGTAACTTATCTGTAGGTTCCAAAGTCAACTTTAAATTCCTAAGGCCGAGGGCTAGGTCTCATCTATTTCTGATTTCTCTGGAGTATTCAGCATAGTCCCTTAAAGGTTCCTATTAAGAGATGAACTGAATTGAGCTGAATTGCTGGGAAGCAATCTGAAGATGGCTTCTTTTATTCCCAGTCTCTAGAGTCAAATATTTAGAGAACTGCTTCTTGAGAGGAAGCTATGAACTGTTATAGAACTGTTAACATTTAGAATTGAGCTTGAATGGCCATCATCTACCTCTTGTGCAAACTCAACTTCAAAGTCTTCTAGAAATGATTTGTGCAGCAGATAGTACATAATACTGGACATAAATTGTCCTGAATTCTAATTCATTTCTCTGTATTCTGCCTTTATTAGTAGACTGATATGTTATTGATGCTTGTGACAAATTAAAAAATAGATTATAATACTATTCCTCCTCTCAGTTTTAAGATTTTTGTTTGAATTCTATTAGGAGACAGCCTATGTCTGTTTTACTTCCCAAATTTTTCAGAGAGCCTGGAATCTGGGAAGATATACTACATGTTCAGAAAAATGATTAAATTAAAGGTCAAAGAAAATCATCAAGTTTTTTTTAAAAAAAAATCACTGCACATCACAAATCTTAGCATTTTTCACGCCTGTCCCAGAGCCTGACTCAGTGTCTGAAAGAGTCGAGGTGACACATTAGAGATGAAGCAGCCACAGGTGTGGAGAGGCATGAGTTCCCACCTCTATCTATTCTGTGTTTTGCACCAAATGTCCTCCAGGTTATACTTAAGTTCTCTCAGGAATGGGAGCTGACTGCCATCTACACAGTTGGGCAGTTTTCCGCGTTAAAAAGACAGTTCCTATATTGAGCCAAAAGTTGGCTTCTTATAAATTCCACCCACTGGCCTTAATTCTGTCTCCAAAGCAAAATAGTGCGAGTTTATTTTCTCTTCTGCATGATGGCCGGTCCTGCATCTGAAGGCAGCTCTCCTAACTCCAGCATGTGGGAATCGTCCCCAAACCAACTGCCCCCATTCTCCTTCCCTTGACCATTTCGCTTTGATGTAGTTTCCAAACCAACTCTTCCGGGATGCTCCCCACACCCAAGTGCGCTCCAGGCATGCATTGCTGCTCTGCGTGCATGCTTTCCAGGTCTAGTCAGATCCCTTTAAAGCTGAGCCCATCCCCCCACTAGCACCATCCATCAGACATTACTAACAGTGAGTGACTGTTTGCCCATTCTGGGTATAATTTTAAACCTTCAGTTCATACCCATTCTTAATAAAGATCCTCGCCACATGATTTGATTGAGTTCAAAAACATCTTTTCCTTTTCATTCATGGGCCTCCAGAGCAGGGAAGACCCTCCCACCATTGAGCCAAGGGCGCGTATGCGATCACTTTCCATCTCACAAGCCAAACAACAGATTCATGCCCACCCCACCTCCCTCACCAGACTAATATGTGCTTCACCTGAAACCATTTGATTTAAAAAGGCTTGCAAAATTTTACAGTAGAAACTCAAACAGCAAATAAGATGATTCTTCCTCTTTGAAATCAGTGTCTCTTAACTATCTTCTCATGCCTACCACTATATTCTCTAGAACTCTCTGATGTGGAAATGGGACTTTAGTCGTGATTCCTCAAGAACGGATGTCCTAGAGAGAAAAAGAAAGCTCTTTGCTAATTGTGTGACTGTGGCAACCTCATTTAATCTTTTAGGAACTGCTGTGATCTCTAACCAAAGTCCAGGAAGTCAATAGTTTGCCAGCTTGGATTTCACTACTGTCCTCATCTGCTTTCTGTTGCTAGGACAAAGCATTCTGACCAAAAACAACTTGGGGAAGCAAGGGTTTATTTGGCTTACAGGTCACAGTCCACCATCAGGGAACACTAAGGCCGGAGCCTGGAGCCAGGAACTGAAGCAGAGACCACAGAGCAACACTGCTTATTGGCTTCCACTACCTTTCTTCTACAGCCCAGGCCACCTGCCTAGGGATGATGACACCGTCCTCCATGGGCCGAGCACCTTCTATACAATTAGCAAACAACAAAATGCCACATGGATATTCCCACAGGTCAATCCAATTGGGGCCTTTCTTCAACAAAGTCTTCTCTTCCCGGGTATGTCCAGACGACAACACTAACTAGGGCACTACCCTTTGTAGCCAAGGATAGGACACATCACAGGAACCATAGGGCATCTCAGTGTGAAGGGGTTAGAAGAAACTTACACTATGTGAGTACCCCCCAAATGGCTATTTTTTTAAAATGTGGATACAAATATGCAATCGTGTGCCCCAAAAACATCATATCTGTTATGAAAATAAAGGTATACTTGTAGCAATGTCTGGCAAAGACATAGAAGTCATTCAGTTTGCTTGAGAGGAGAATTTTGATTTGATGTGGGTGATGCATTGGCCTTGGTGCCTAAGTCTAGAGAAACTAAGGAAGTGAGCTTGCTGTCTCGCTTTATTGTGATCTTAGAATAACCTCACCTGAGGCTACCATTCTTTAAAAAAATAGTATTCAAAGTA
>LOJH01040452.1:1309-14614 GCA_001685095.1 Ellobius talpinus
AATGCAAATCAAAAGAACTCTGAGATTCCATCTTACACCTGTAAGAATGGTCAATATCAAAAACATTAATGACAGGTTATGTTGGAGAGAATGTGGGGTAAAGGGAAGACTCCTTCATTGCTGGTTGGAGTGCAAACTGGTACAGCCATTTTGGACATTAGTATGGTGATTTCTCAGAAAATTATGAAGCAACCTTCCTCAAGACCCCGCAACTCCACTTTTGGGTATATATTTAAAGAATGCTCAATCTTAACACAAGGGCTTGTGCTCAACTATGTTCATAACAGCATTACTTGTTATAGCCAGAACCTGGAAACAGCCTAAATGCCACTCGACCAAAGACTGGATAAAGAAGATGTGGTACATTTACACAATGGACTACTATACAGCAGAAAAGAAATGACATCTTGAAATTTGCCAGTAAATGGATGGATCTAGAAAACATCATATTGAGTGAGGTAACCCAGACCCAGAAAGACAAATATAATATGTACTCACTAATATGTGGCTTTTAGACATAAATCAAAGAAAAATCAGCCTATAATTCACAATCCCAGAGAACCTAGACAACAAAGAAGACCCTAAGTGAGACTTAAATGGATCTAATCTACATGGGAAGTAGAAAAAGACAAGATCTCCTGNCATATTGAGTGAGGTAACCCAGACCCAGAAAGACAAATATAATATGTACTCACTAATATGTGGCTTTTAGACATAAATCAAAGAAAAATCAGCCTATAATTCACAATCCCAGAGAACCTAGACAACAAAGAAGACCCTAAGTGAGACTTAAATGGATCTAATCTACATGGGAAGTAGAAAAAGACAAGATCTCCTGAGTAATTTGGGAGTGCAGGGATAATGGATGAGGGTAGAAGGGGAGGGAAGCAGAGAAAAATATGTAGCTCAATAAAAACCATTAAAAAATAAAAAATAAATAAAAAAGAAAAATTTTCTCTGGTTAAAAAAAAGAAAATTTTTTTCTTAAGTAGTATATCCTGATTATAGTTTTCCTTCCACACCTCTCCCAATTCCTTTCCACCTCCCTTACTATTTGGATAGATACCCTTTCTGTTTCTCATTAAAGAATAATCAGGGTTTCTAAGAAATAATAATAAAATAAAATATAATTTAGTAATATAAAGCAAGAGCTAACATATTGGAATTGGATAAAACAAACAGAAGGAAAAGAACCTAAGAGAAGGCACAAGACTTAGAGATCCACTCGTTTGCACACTCAGGAACCCCATGAAAACTTCAAACTGGAAGCCATAATATAGAAAAAGAGGGCCCTGTGCAGACACATGCAGGCTCTTGTTGGGGATCTTACAAGCCTCTTTGTTGGCAGGCACATCATCTCCATTGATGTGAAAACTCCTTCATCCTATAGCCTTTAAGATACTGGCCCACTTTTGGTGTGGTCTCATGTATTATATGTGCAGGTAAAAAGTGTATGTAGGCCCCTGCTGGGTTTGATTCCAGTTCCCCTTGCACACAGAGGACTGTGGATCACTACTCTTTCTGTGAACTTATCCCCTAATAAATTTTGTGAGTTTACCCCCTAATAAATAAACCTTTATTATACTCCATTCTGGGCTAGTGTGGAAATCTTTCATACTGCAACACTACAAGGTGAATGAAACTTGAATCAGTACCATCTTTGTAGGCATTGGGTCAAAATCTTCCAGAAACTGACCTCTTGCTTTCTTCTTCTTACACATTTAAGCATTTAAAACTTTGGGAAGAGGTTTTCTTGTTAGAATTATCATAACAACATTTTAGGCATAGCTGCATAGACACTCCCTAGTAAGGTAACATAGCACTTGTGACCTTTACAATAAGAATGGCTTCTACTGACTGATAAAGCTCAGGGCTGAGGTCTAGAGAGGAAGAATATGTAATAAGTATAAGGACAGATTCTATCAGTGAGGGATGCAAAGTACATAGGGTCTCTTTTGTGGGGATGTGTTCTGTCACTGAGAGTCCACGCTAAGGGTTAGGGCCTAAACAATGCCTAGGGTACTGGAGGGACTCAGGTGGAGACTGTCTCCTAATAGAATCACAAAGGATCAACAGATTTTATTACCATGTCTCTTCAGCATTCCAGGTGATCAGGCATCATTCATTTCTTTCAACTGAAGAAAATAGACCTGTGTGGTTGACAATCCCAGTTTCTCTATGATTACTATGAGCTGTGTTTTGTACAGGACTTGTGCATACTGCCTCAGTCTCCTTAAGCTCTTAGGAACTTTGATCATGTTGATTTAGAGGGACATTTTTCTTGGTGTCTTCCATCCCCTCTGGCTTACAGTCTTTCCTCTTCCTCTTCTGCAGTATTCCCTGAGCCTTGAGGGGAGTGATTTGATGGAGACATTCTGTTTATGGCTTAGTGTTTTATGGTCTCTAACTTTCTGTATATTGTCTGTCTCACTCTCTATGTAATGTTGCTGTGGGTCTCTGTATTTGTTCATGTCTACTGAAGGAGGAAGCTTCTCAGATGATGGCTGAGCCAAACTCAGGATTCAGAAGTCAAAGTGGTGAACATTAAAAATTAAACACATCTTATGCAAAAGGTAAGGCATGGGTTAGAATAACATGTATGGAAATTTTTTTGTGTGGATGTTCTTGAACATTTTATCTTGCCAATTTCCTTCAAATGGCCCTAAGAGCTGCGATTTTCCAAACCCTCTCAATGCTCACAGTGAGAACAGCAGCCTCTCTTTTGAAAGGCAATATATACCCTCTCAGGGTCTGACCCACCTTGCCTCTTAGCTGCTTGGCCTTCAATGTGGGATTGATGTAGCATGATGCAACCTAAACCTGTCAGTCTAACCCTTACCTCAGGCTTCTTCTCAGAGACATGCATTCCAGCATTCCAAACTCTCATCAATACCTCTACTAGGAGACACAACCTTATGAAAAGAAGGGGAGCTTAATGCTACAAGGAACTGTACACATCAGTGTAGAGCAGGACTGCTTTACAGAAGAGTACATGGACTCACACTATGATAAACTATAGTCCCAGGATGATGTCTCTAGACAACTGTGCAACAGGCAGAATTATCTTCAGAGCTCTTTCTATCACCCGGTCTACCTCCATCTCAGCCAACCACGTGGTGTTCTTTTCAAATATGTACTATGGTCTTCTTCTTGTTCTCATCTCTAAACATGTCAAAATGTATCTCTAACATGTTATACAAGTAATATTAATAACAGGCAGTGTTTTAATGTTCCCTTTCCAAAATTTGCTTACCCTTTAATTGTTGGAATTAGTATCTATAAATACTCATTTTGCATCATAGGATACCAATATGATTGGTTTCTTGCCCCATATATGCCTTTTTTTCTGTCTTCAGCCTTATTTTTTGTAAACTTTTTGCCACACTGTCCCCTGAATAGCTTTGCTAAAATGCAAACTGATCATGTTGACGTTTTTGGCCCATATGTTAAAATAACAATGACAATTACAGCTACCTTTTACTCATTGCATTCCCTATGGGTTACTCAGTGGAGCCCCACTGTATTCTCAAGGGCCAGGTAGATCATTGTTCCCATTTTACAGCTCAGATTCAGGTGCACACTCAGAATGCCAGATCCAGCCCTCATACCAGCATGGCACAAAGCCCAAGTTCCTTCTATGGCTGTAGAGGCTCAATTTGACTTGGCATCAGCATACCCCTCCAGGCCTAACCAGTCCCTCACCACTTTCCAGTCTGTACTTTCTGGTCTCCATTTAGGCATCACCACCCATGTTGGTTCCTCTGATCCTTCTTCAAGGGAACTGGGAGGGCTGCCCCACAGAGTTCTACATGTGATGGTCCTGTCTGTATTTGTAGCACTGTAGCGTCTGCCACATTCCTCATTAAAAGTCCTCGAGTCCCAAGATAAGAGTGTCCTGATGTTGAGGAGGGTGTGGAAGAGGGAGATAGGTTTTGGAGAGTGCTCTTTTCCACTTTGCCTAAGCAAAATGTATGTTTCATGGAGCGTAAAGAAACAGATCAACTTCAGAGGCTTAATTTCTAACTTTCTAAAGTGGTTTTCTTTTTCTTACCAACAGAGTAGATGAGCAGCATAGAAATTTGTCCCTATGGAGTTTCCAGTGCTGTGAGACTGGCCTAGAAGTTGGGATCCCAGGACTTAGAGCCCAGCTCCCTTTGGGTGGCCAGAGTTTGTTACTGCTAATGGGGAGGCTGGCACAGCTGCTAGCACAGAGCAGAAGGGGTGAGCTCCAGGGCGGGACCACTTGCTCAGTTACTAGCAAGGTATTCTTACTCCATCAACCTTAATTTCATTCTCTGAAAAACAAAAATGATATGTGCTCAGTAAGTCATGCACCCGATTTATGTTACATTCTCAGTCCTCAACCAATGGCCACTGGTTAGTTCCAGAGTATACGACCTGGTCAAGAAGGTCATATCAAGGCCAATTCTGGGCATGTGACCTTGCCTTCTTCTGCTCATAGCCTCTTGAGGAGACATGGCGGAGGAAAAAAGGAGTTAGCAGATTGTGTCCGCAGTTCTCTTGCCTCACAAATCACTCTCTTGGTTTGTGGACTGAGGCTGAAATTTGCATCCAAGCCAAGTCCAGATTTTGCCTTGTCATTTTGGCCAGATCGAATGTGCCACCCACAAAGATACAAGCTGGCTGCATTCTAAGGCTGAAGATGTCTGATCATTGCTTGTTGAAGAAAATAATCAATAGCTCCCAAAGTGTTGTTCAGCCTAGAAGTAAACTGCCTTCCTCAAAGAATTTAGACACACATAACCAAACATGAAATAGCCAGGTGGCTCTCACAAGAGAAAGAGATATAAATTTGAAAAATACATGTAATCAAGGCCACTGTCTTCCGAGCTACATAGAGAAAAATCTCAGGCAATATTCAGTATAGTAGTGCTTTTAAAACCAGGTAATGTAGGGAATGAGAGACTGTTCTCTACACAGAAAGTGATCCGAGCAAACCTGTATTCTAATTCAAAATGTTCTTAGCTTTGTAATTCATGGGATTTTTCTCTGCAGCAAAAGAAGAAAATCATTGTCCATAAAATTTCGCAGCTTTGAGCAAGATTGAGGACACACAGGGGAAAAATCTGCAGTGCTGTTTTGTCTACAGAACAATAAGGGGAAATAATAGCTGAAAGGCTGCAAGAAATGACTAGTCTCTGCTTTGAAGGAATTAGCTGTGCAAATGTGGTTTCTTTTTTTAAATTAAGAAGAAATTGCCTCAATTAACTGCTTTTAGGAAAAAATGGCATAATGCTATTTCAAAAACAAAGCTTTCTGGGAAGTGTAGGTATTTATTTTAGATCAACTTGGTTAAAAACCTTAACTCTACAGATCGCTGACTAGCTGTTATCACAGTAAGAGAACAGAAATGGTGATTTTTTTTCTTCATGGTTACTCCCACTCCTTAGGAAAGGGAGATGGTGTCTTTAGAGCCAAGCCTCATTGAATCTGAATATTGGCTATTTATTGTGTAACTGATTTGATCTGTATTGGTTCACTGTTAAAACCTTGACATGACTCTGTTGAGTGTATGTGGGAGAAGGGATTCTGATTTTGAACAAGCTAAAACAGTTTTTCCTTGCGTACCAGAGCATACTGGCTATAGCTGTCTGTTTTGGGCCCGATGTTCTCATTTTCCATGCGTGCTCTGCTCAGGCATCTCCTCTGAGCTCAGAGTTCCAATGTTGCATCTCTCTGTGCCATTTGATCAGTGGGGAATAGAGACCCTGGACACAAGGCAGAAGGGACAGCCTCAAAGCCTGTTCTTAATCACTATGCACTCCATGGTCACTGCTCTGTGCACTGGAAAGACAGAAAGTTATGTGTAGGAAAATTATCTCATAATCATGATTATATGCAGAATATGATAAAAATCAAAGACATGGGAACACAACATGTGGTTACCAGTGGTGGGAGCGATGGCAGGAAGGGGAGGTGATAGTCAAAGGCACTGTATTAGTTACTGTCTCTATTGCTGTGAAGAGATACCATGGCCATGATAACTAACCCCTTTATTTATCTATTTTTTTAAATTATGGATCCTTGGCCAATATCTTAGGCTTGTTTCTTTCTAGCTAGCTCTTACAACTTAACCCATTCTGTTAATTTAGTTTCTGCCTGTAGCTTTATTGTTCTGTACTGCCCATGCTGCTTTCCTGCCTTCTCTGTCTCGGGCTGGAGAGTCTTTGCATCTCTGCCCTTTTTCATCCCAGTGTCTTCTCTGCCCCCCAAATCTTGCCTACCTAGTGACTGTCTAGCTTTTTATTAAACCAATCTGAGTGACAAATCTTCATGGTATACAAAGATATTTATTCCACATTTCTCCCTTTTGTCTAAACAAAAAGGAAATGTTTTAACCCTAACATAATAACAGTATAAACAATAAGAACAATTATCAGGTAAGAATTACATTTACATTGTCTAGTTCATTTGTATTTGGCATATTTGGAGAATATATTCCATTATTTATTCTATCTCAATGAATCCAAAGTTCTGCACCTAATTTATCTTCTATTATAATTAAGGAAAACTACAACTATAACTACCTAGTCTTCAACTTCATCAAAGACTCAAGAAAGATAAAATATTACTTGAGTAAACAGAAAGTACAGAGCAAGCAACTCCCAAAACTAAAAGGGATGACAGAATCAGCTGACTGCCTGGACAGTCATACAAGGTCCCTCTGCAATACTGGGGCATCAATCTTTGGCCAACAGGCCTAGATTATCTTCTTTGTGAAGCATGAATTTTGAAGGACTGTCCTACCCTGTATTGACAAAATTTGGCAGTTGCTTTTCTTTGGGTCCTGCTGGTCCAGTTTGATCAGCATACAGTCAGCAGTCAAAGGGAAGTTTCTTGTCTAAGTGACTATCTTTTGTCACAAAGAAAAATAACTCCACATGGAAGTTCTTTGATGACCATCATCCTTTTTTGAAGTAGATTGTTGTTACCAGAAGCAGATGTATTTCGCTGTCAAGAACAGTCTTACATTATTATAACATCTTAAATGTTGTATTCTGTAGGTCTTTGAAGCATTTGAACATCACCTATATGTTGAAAATATATCTCTGTATGAGCTTGAAAATATACCCAACATGAGTATAAGTTTGATAGTTATAGATGACTATTAACTTGTGTTTATTATCCTAAATAACTTTTCAAGCCTAAAACTTTATATAACCTTTTAAAATAAGCCACACAGTTATAATACCTTAAACAAGAATAGAAATGTGCATGTACAGTATAACAAAAATAACCTTTAATTTGTATCAATATACAAAAATCCATACCAATGTAAAATATTTGAGACTAGTGCATGGCAGTTCTTATAAAGGACAACATTTATTTGGGGCTGGCTTACAGTTTCAGAGGTTTTAGTCTATTACCTAATGGCAGCATGCAGGAAGACATGGTACTAGAGAAGGAGCTGAGATTCTACATCTTGATCTGCAGACAGCAGAAGCAACTGTGTGTAACACTGGGCATAGCTTGATAACTTGAGAATATAAGAACTCAGAGCCTGCCTGTACACTTCCTCCAAGGTCACCTGCTCCATCAAGGCCATACCTCCTAACAGTGCCACTCCATACACTGTTATGGGCCAAGCACTCAAACACATGATTCTATGGGGGCCATTCCTATTCAAACCACCACAGGTACTAAGCTGCAATTTCCTAGGGTGAGTCATTCTACAGGTCTAGTGTATGACATGATGTTATAGTTAAAAGTGTGCTTTATGTTGAATGTTTGCCAAGAGAATTTCTGTGAGGAGACAGATATTAATTGGCATTATTAGTTATCAACTTACTATACATATGCATGTCTCAAAATGTCTTGGTTTATATCTTAACTATAAGTATTTTAGAGCATTTATCTATTATTTTATTCACGTGTGTGTGTGTGTGTGTGTGCATATGTACATGACAGTATCCTTAGAGGTGTGGGGAGGTAGCTGGGTTTCCTGGAACTAGAGTGACAGGCAATTGTGAACTGCACAATGAGGGTGCCTGGAACCGAACACCAGACAAATAAGCAATATGATTTCAGAGATCATGACTAATAACAAGAAACTGAGAAAGGCTTTACTTTGGGTGATATTAAGATGAGTCTTAATATTTAAGAAACAGACCCCACTATAGGCATCTAAACAGAGAACATTAGGTGAAGAGAAAGTTATAAGAGAAAGGATCTAGCTGAGCTTGACTGTTGTGGTGGTTTGAATGAAAATAGACCCCATAGGCCCATAGGGAGTGGCACTATTAGGATGTATGGCCTTATTGGTAGGTGTGACCTTGTTGGAGGACATGTCTCATTGAAGGTGGACTTTAAGGTTTCAGATGCTCAATCCAGGCTTTGTGCTGTCTGAAGATCTGGATGTAGAACTCTAAGCTACTCCTCCAGCATCATGTCTGCCTGTATGCCCCATGCTTCCCACCATGATGATAATGGAGTAACCCTTTGAACTGTAAGTCAGACCCAGTGAAACATTTTCTTTATATGAGTTTTCATGGTCATGGTGTCTCTTCACAGTAGTAGAAACCATAACTAAGACAGACATGCAGGCTCATAACCCCAGGTCCTTAAAAGACTGAGGCAGGAAAGGTGGGGGATGAGGAGGAATGAAAGTTCAAGATCAGCCTAGACAATGTAGTGAGACTCTGCCTGATAAAAAGAGCTGAGGAATGTTGTTCAGAGGTAGCATGCTTGCTGAGCTCTCCACCATGCTCTGGTCCTGGGGTGAGCCAGTTGCACTCTGCCTTCTCTTTGGGACAGCCAGTCAGATTCCCTGGTGGGAGACAAGGGCCTGGGTGTTTAACTGAAAGTCTTAGCTCCACACAGTCTTTCACCTGTTGTCAGGCAATGACCGTGTCAGCCTAACTAAATAAAAGCACAGACCCTCCAAAGACTGATGTTCATCTTGCAATAGCATTGCAAGGAGAATGCACACACCATTGTGAACTGTGCGTATTCAAGAAGGTTAAACAAGGGCAAGTGTGTAGTCATTTTGAAATAATAATTTTGGCTTCAGCATAATCAGCAAGAGTATTCCTTGTGGAAGGTTTGTTGTGTTCCTCGTGACAGATGTTTATCTGGCAAAGGCTTATGGGATGACTATTGTTATCCAGCATGCATGCAGGGGATCTGCTTCTGGCTTTCTGGCTCTGTAGCTGTTCTTTACTTAGTTGAGATTGCTATGACGAGTATGACTTGTCCTCTCCAAAACTTACTTTGAAATTTAATTCTCATGGTGTGACATTAAGAGGGAAGGGTTACTGGGACTTTTGAGAAGCAATTAGGGTTTCCCTCTCAAGAGTGAAGTAGTTAATTTGTGCAATTAATGAATTAGTGGGTCATCTTTCAGGTGGATCTACAAAAGCCAATTTGTTTCATGCATCTGACGCTTAGGTTAGGATCATGAGTGACAATAAGCCTTCTTTATGGCTGACTCAGTCTCTGGTATCGTTATTAGCGACAGAAAACTGATTGAGAAGGGACCCGACAAAACCATTTTGTTTGATTCTGACAGTGTTCATAGTTGCCACACCTTCCTTCCAGAACTGTGGTCTACCTCCCCCTGCCCTGCTACTCTGAGCTCAGGACTCTGCTGAACCTGTGCCATCAGGACTAAGTGCCTTCCCAGGCTTTTGAGGGGAGCTCAATGAACTCTTCCTAATTTTAATATAACATCTGCTTCTTGCGGTATCTTGCCTCACATCTACTTCAGTCATGGATGAGGACATGGATTTTTAAAAGTAAAAAAAATAAAAAAAAACCACTTATCTTTTAAGTCAGGTTTATATATGTAAGCTAGGTTACATATAGCAAAATCTAGCTCTATTGTCTATGGACTTTTATGACTTTTGAAAAAGCATATGGTTAAATGATCACCCATAATCAAGATTTAGAACATTTTTGACCGTTGGAGGGTTTTAAATGGGGAACAAGGAGGGATACCTGGCCTCTGCACACACACATGCACATGCGCGCGCTCGCGCGGGAACACACACACACNGAGAGAGAGAGAGAGAGAGAGAGAGAGAGAGAGAGAGAGAGAGAACAACAAAATAAAACCTTACTCAAACTTGAATAAGGTCCTAGGAAGGGAAGAATACCTGCAAAGTCAAGATAGGAGTGGTTTGGCCACTATATCTATACTGGCCAATCAGGGGTAATAGCAAATGCGCCTTTGCTGTCACACGGTTACAGCTGATGAGGAGCAATCAGAAGATTGCACTCAGTGTTATGGTCTGGGTGATGTGTTGATATGTGGAGGCTCTGGGGACATCAAGGAAGAACACACAGGGAATTAAAAGCAAACAGAGTCTGCCCTCCTGTGACCTCCTTGGTCTAAGACTTACGGTTCCGGCGAGGATTATCCAGAAGAGGGCTGATTCCATCAGCACTCTGAGAGGGTGTCAGAGGTTTTGAGTTTTCTAAATCCCACCGGTTTAAGGTTTGAATCCACTCATTTGAAATAGAGGAATAACGTGAGAAAAGGAAATCACCACAGATGGTATTGGTGCCTCTAAGGCAGTTTTCACAACACAGTGCACACAGAGATACGATTAGAGCATGCCCACTCCTGAGAATAGCCTAAGTAGGCCATCTTATCATGCAGTGCCAGCCAGCCAGCCGCCTTGAGGACTGAGGACTACCAACATATTGCCTGCTATTGAGTGAGAAATGCTCGCATGGTCTCCCTCCTAACTGATAAGTTCTCACTGGACAAAGGAAAGAAGCTGCTGAAGATGTTACTGAACCATGTTTTTAGGTGTGACTTTCCTGAGCCCCAGCTACTTCATATGCAAAATGCTGCTAATATCTTCCATCTTGTGGCACCGAGCACTTTCTCAAGCATCAGTTGTGGTAAAATCCTGAGTAACAGGGAGAACATGAGGTCTTCTGTGCTGATCATGAACTTGATGTCTGTGGCTGTGAGGTGATGCTCACTAATTTCATGGTCCCAGCTCAGGAAGGCTGTGACAGCAAGGGAAACCTCAGGGACTCTCACAAATGCTCTGCTATCCCTCCCCACCCATTGCCTGCAGTTGTCTGGCTCAGCACCACAGCTCTGAGTACCTTCAACCACCAAGTTCATGGATGACAGAGCCTAGGAATAACGTGAAAGTGGGGCTAGAACTGCCACCGGGATGATTTGAAGTCATTAAACACTGCTCTGCCGAGAGACTGAACACCATTCTTTTGCTTTCAAATCCTCCCCTGGCTTCATAGTTTTCAGCTTTAAAAAATTATCTTTTCCCTGCATTTATAGAATTATCTGAAATGACATGTTAAAAGTATACAATGATTATTAAGGTGCTCTATTTTTAATAGGCAAATAAATATCTGCCTGGATATATAAGAGAGAGGTGCTGGAAATCTTACAAAATAATATATCTATGGAAAACCATGGCAGGAAGAAGAGAGTGGTTTGTCAATTTAAAAATCACAAAGATGATAACGGCAGTGAATACAATATTAAATATAGACATAATGCCATAAGGTGACCTCTATTGCATGTGGCTATAATGGAATAAGTGGGATCCAGTGGAAAAAAATGAAGTACAGGGCTAAATTGTTATAAGGTTAAGGAGCTGACTAGGATAAACTTGCTGTGGAGGCTGCAAACAGATTAGTAGAGAAGTTAATTTGAGTTTCATTGTATGTATTCTGCACTAGGCCCCATGCTAAACAGTCTACTCAGATTATTTTGTTTAATTTTGACATCCTTGAGTGGCACGGTACTACTGATCTCACCAACTTACTAGTCAGAAAAATAGAGCTCAAAGACCCAGCTGCTCAGCCGGGATGAGTCCAGAGAAGGGATCAGGGGACTATAAGAAAACAGGCGCTTTTGGGAAGTAGTTTTGCTAACCCCGAGTCTTCTTTTGGATCTATTTAGTTGATACCAATGACAATTTGTTGCTTCAAGGTCTTTTCTATCTCTGCTGTGGACTAGAAAATTACATCAAGTAAGCTTATCTGAGGGAAATAGATAAACTAGACAGAGACCTCTCCATATACCATTATCAGCCAGAGAGCTTATTCACACACAGGTGCCCTACCCCCACATCTCACTTGCACATCAGGATTCCCAGGAGCGGGGGCAGACTCAGGCTCAGATAGATGCTTTCGAAACACACTCTCAAGAGATTCTGATAGGTGCATATGTAATCTTAACTACCGATGTAGGCCAAGAAATTATCTCTTATTTCATCTTTTCTTACAAAAACTTAGAGTCAAGAATCTGGTACACACAATGAAACATGGAGATGTATCAGCAATATATAAATACTAAAATTATTGATAATTTTAGTTTTTAAGGTAGATTTAATTTTCATTTAAGAATAGGTTGTGTGCCTGGATTAATGTCTATGTACTACGTGCATGCAGCGTGTGTTGAATCCCTGGCCACTAGCTGCAGTGAGAGTCCCAGTATGGATTCTGGGAACTGAACGTGGTTGTCTACAAAAGCAGCAAATGCCCTTAATGCTGAACCATCTCTCCAGTCCTACTGTCTTTAAATTTTAAACTTCATCTTTGTAAAACAATTCAGTAAATCACGATTTAATGTTGTTTGGCAAATTATGTAATTGGGTGACAAATACCAGTTTAGTTTTGCCGACTTGGCTCAAAGCTAGACATTCCTGGGACCAGATAATGCCAGTGAGGTACTGTCTCCATCAGGCCAGCCTGTGGCCATGTCTGGAGGCATTTTGTTAATTGGTAATTGATGTAGGAGCAGTTTGTTGTGAGTGGTGCTATTTTAGGCAGGTCGGTCCAGGCTGTTTCAGAGGTGGATCTGAGTGAGCCACAGTCAGTGTTCCTCTGTGGTCTCTGTTTCCGTTCTCATCTCTAGGTTCCTGCTGTGAGTTCTAGAACTGGGTTCCTGCCCTGGCTTCCCAGATTATGGATTATATTTTGGAAAGGAAATAAGCTCTCCCCTGCCCGTTGCTTCTGGCCATGGTATTTACCCCAGCAGCAGAGAGAATGTCCATCATCCTCCCAGTTATTTTGTATTTCTTGGCAGGCAACCCCTTCCCTGGTGTCTGGAAATGAACAACCAGCTTTCAGGCAGTGTGCTTTTGTTTTATCTAAGATTTCATGTAAATAGAATGATAATGTGTGGAATTCTTAAATTCTAGCCTGTTATTTGGCCTGATGCCCTTGAGATGTACCTGGATGTTTCTGTGTGTCAATAGGTCTTTTCTTTGGTGATATGCAAGATATTCATCAGTGTGGCTATAGGCTTGCATATCACCATAGAACCTTCAGCTGGCGATGGATGGAGATAGAGACAGA
>LOJH01040453.1:0-14614 GCA_001685095.1 Ellobius talpinus
AGGACTGTGATCTGTGAGTCTACCCCTAAATAAATAACCCTTTATTGTACTCAACTCTGAGCTAGTGTGGGATTTCTTTCAAGTGTCCCTCTTCACTTTTGCTCAAGCTTTCCATAGTGTGACAGGCAGTCAACTATTCCTATTGCCTCTGAGACAAGATGCAGCTAGCACTCTAAGCGCCAGCATCATGTCTGCCTTCATGCTGCCATGCTCCCTGCCATGTAACTGCAAGCTGCCCCTTCAGTTAAATGTTTTCATTATAAGAGTTACCATGGTCACAGTGTCTTTTCACAGCAATAGAAACCTAATTAAGACAGGCCCCTTCCTAGGCTTCCTCAGGGCTTTCTGCTTACCAGTACAATCCCACATAAGTCTGTAATGGTTTGGAGCAGACTGTGAACTGGGAGAATTCACATGCCTGAACTCTGTTCACTGTTCTTTGAAATGCTACCATTTAACTTCCCCTGCATATGATCCAGGTAGCTCCTAGGAACAAAGAAACCACACAATACCTAACCACCTGCAGAAACTAGAGCAGCAGGCACAAGTCAGACCAGAACTCACTATTAGATACAACAAATCTAGTAAGATACTGTGTCTCCAAGGCCTGACAGGAAGTATTAGAAATAAAATAATCAGGTGATGACAACAAAGCATCAAAAAAAATAAACAACCATCCAGTTTTTAAAAAAATAATTCAAAATGTAACATGAAAAGTTGGTGCCATCAAGTTACTGGAGTTTTTTTTCCAAACTTTAGGGTAATATTGAACTACTCTAAAGGCATCTTCAAGTAGAGGGCTTTCAAAGCACTAAAGAGCTGTTGGTTGCCAGGCACTGGACCAGGAGGAAGCCTGGAGCTGAGGGAAAGTAAACAGCCAGCTCACTTAAGGAGAATTCTGCCTTCACTGCATGCTAAGGCCTGCCCTAGCAGCTCCTGCCTGAGCTCACTCAAAGCCCTGGCTGGCATATTACCAGCCTGTCTCTGTCTCCCAAGCACTGGCATTACATATGTGCTGGTGGGTACCAAGGTATCCAGCTTTGCCACACTTTCTTGCAAAAGTCTTAAAACTATCAGAACAGAGCCCACACACACCTGCTGTGTTACAGGAAAAGCCTGTACCATACTGAAAACACCACTTTCCTCCAGAAAGTGCAGAGGGAGTTTTTGTAACAACATTTAGATACATTGTAATCAGTCAATTTAAAAATACATTTACATGATGCTACCCATTCTGAAAGAGCTAGTTCTGGTTGTGTGAAAGAAAAAGGCTCTCCAGACACAGGTCAAGGTCCAAGTGCATCTGAGTGACCTTGTGCTTCATAAGGATGGTTGAAAAAAGAACAACCTGAAGCAGTTTTTGTTTAGCTTCCTTGAAGTGAGTGGCTAAGGCCCAAGAAGAAAAATGTTCTTAAATATTATCATTTATTTATCTACTGTAATGTTAGGGAATATAACAAGTATAAAACCCATAGTCATAGCCAGGTGGTGGTGGCACACGCCTTTAATCCCAGCACTCGGGAAGAGGCAGGCAGATCTCTGAATTCTAGTCCAGCCTGGTCTACAGAGTGAATATCAGGACAGCCAGGGCTGTGCAGAAAAACCCTGTCTCAAAAAACAAAAGCAAAACAAAACAAAAACAAACAAAACCCATAATCGTTATAAGTGTTACTCTTAAGGCTAAAGTAGACATTTAATTCTAAAATTGAGTCAATTTATAAAAGAAAATATTACAACTAGTATGCAGTGCTAGTAAAAAATCATAATGCTGAAAAGTGAACAGTTTGTTAAGAAGTCAAGGACCATTCGGGCAGTGGTGGTGCACGCCTTTAATCCCAGCACTCAGGAGACAGAGGCAGGCAGATCTCTGTGAGCTCGAGGTCAGCCTGGTCTACAAAGGGAGTTCCAGAACAGGCTCTAAAGCTACACAGAGAAACCCCCGTCTCAAAAAAACAAAACAAGTCAAGGCTCAGCTTTTGAAGACTGATTGTCATCACTCTTGTGCAATCTGGATGTAACAATAGAGACCAGCTATGGTAAGCTCTGTTTAGAAAATACAGAACATTATAGACTTTTAAACTTATTCATTTGTTCATTTTAAGCCCACAGGTATTTTGTCCTGCATGTATGTCTGTACACTATATGAGCACATGGTGCCCACAGAAGCCAGAAGAGGGCATTGGATGCCCTAGGACTAGAGTTACAGACAGTTAGAGCCACCACGTGGGTGCTATTGAACCTGGGTGTCTTGCAAGAGTAGCCATTGCTCTAAACCTCCAAGCCACCTCTCCAGCCACTATAAAGACTTTTAGTAAGAAACTTTATGTGAAATCTATCCTCTCTAGATATCCAGCCCCTCCCTCCTTTCCTCCCAGACAACGAACATAAACGGTGTGACTGGACAGCTGAGCAGACTGCTCAGTGTTATACTCTGGTGCTATAATTCAGTCACAAGCTTTGGCTCAGAACACTCTGGGCTGGAATCTTGGGCTCGTACCTGTGGTTGCATGGGAGATGGAGGGCCTGGCAGAAAAGTTACTCTAACTGCTGCACTTCCTAAGAACGAGTACCATATGCATACAGTTATCAGTGGTGAGCAAATCCTCCCTGCAAAGCAGCCCCTAGCAGAAGGCAGCTTATGTGCTCCTACAAAGATACACGGACTCGGTAACAAAATCAAAAAGCACTAACAGAAGGCAGTGAGAACTACAATCCAAAGTTTTAACAGCAGTTAGTTTGGGGAAGAAAAATACAATCAGAAATAGAGAGAGGAACCAGTGGTTACTTTGTATTTTATAGTTGGGATCCTTCAGAATGATAATGTATTGTTTCCTATGTCACTTGAACTTTAAAAAACAAACACATTTCTCAAGAAATGCTAAGTTTTATAGTTTAACTTTTATAAAATGGTGACTGCTCATGAATGGAAATGAACGTCCACATATGAGAGACATGGCTTGGTGTACACGAAATGAGACAGCAGCCAAGCATGGGCCACCATGGCCCTGACTCTCATCAGACTCTGCTGTGTGCAGTGTGTACTGTGTATCAGCTACTCTTCTTTCCTGTTCAAGCTTCCTCACAGGTGCAGGACCTGCTAACAACAAATGCTGCCTCAGAACAATCATCTAAATACTCTTAAAGATTTAGAACTTCAGGGCTGGGGTCTGAAAGCCAGGCAGCTGCTCCACCCATCCACAGGTTGTTAAATCAAGCTCACTGGGACACCAAGCACTGCAGTCTGGGCACCGCAGACATTCTCGGCCAGGGGAGACATACAAACTGTAGGCCCGTTTATTTCTTTCAATGGTCAGCCTGAGGAGAGAAAGGCCGAGTTCCTTCTGATTCTGTAATAACATTCATTTCCTGATTTAGGCCTTTTATGTCAGCTTTTCAACTCAAAGCAAATGTTTGTGAACATGTTCAAAGACAAAGAAATAAGTCTAATGTGGAACAGTTCCCAAGACCTTAGCCAGGGCAGCATCTAGTGGGTACAGCCACAACCAAATTAAGACCAAATATTCTAACCTAACAAATCTTTTTGTGAAATTCATTGTGTACCTTCTACACTTAAATCATATGTCAAGGGGTTTTTTTTCCCCTAGGCCTTCATGGTCTCCTATGATTTAAAAAAAAAAATACAAAAAAAAAACACCAAAAAACCCGTCCCCATTTTTCTTTACTAAAAATTGTACAATCTCAAGGAACAAAGTCTCTTTTCAATTCAGGGATCCCAAGGAAACATTCAGCTGGACAAAAGTGAGTTGAAAACATACCAGAGCAAAAGTAAGAGCTTCAGTGAAGCCAGCAGCAGCCATGTCCAGTCTGAGAAGCTCCGTGAGCTTGTTGAGAGGAAACTGAGGAAACAGCAACACACCAAGACATCTCAAACCTGCTTTGTTTTCTTAAAGACTCATGCAGAACATACCGCTGAAAGGAACCCAACTCCTGCCCTCACCAGCACACTGCTAATATCCCCACCACAGCCATCCAACAGCCTCCTACCCCTCCTCACACACAGTGTCTGCTTCAGGCCCAAGTTGAGAAAATGAATCTTCCAGTTAAAGAGATTCAACAAGAGTTCCACATTTGAAACCCGTCTTTCCTCAAAGAACAAGTCATCACAACTTCTCAGCTCACTCTAATCATCTGGGCATCTGTTTTGTATCCCCATAGCAAATGCCTCTCATAGCAAGCACATCCAAATGCTTCTTAATTCCCAGGTTCTGTTTGTCTCACAACCTTCCTGGCGTTCAATAACCAGTCGCTAACAAGAGGAGTGTTTATTTAAGGGTGCGGTCTTACTTGATTAGCTATGGTGTACGTTTTCGGCAGAGTCATCTGAATGTTGTTATATCCATAAGCAATAGCCGCGTCCTCCACAATATCACATGCATGGATAATGTCGGATCTGGTGGGAGGAATTTCAACTTCAATCTGATTGCCATCGCCTATGACTTCTGACTTCAGACACATCCTGGTCAGGAGATTGGCAAGGTTTGCAGGAGATTCCCTAAAAAAAGAACGCACAAACCATAAGCTTCAGTGGAATAGGTAAAACATGCTGACCTTCTGTTTTGAGATAGTTCCTACCTGAAATAGTAACTCCTCTCGCCAAGCTCTGTTACGTATCAAATACCTTAGCTTACTATCAAGCACTCTTTCAAGAAAAATCACTCACTGTGTACTTTATGCTTAAATTCTCTCCTCTCCCCACAAATAAGTTTCAAAGCATACCTGATTCCAACTTTCTTGTTAATTAAGTCAGCTCTCACCATCTCCTTTCTGTAAGCCAGCTCCTGAGAGAGAAAGTTTGAAAACTTCAATCATCCCTCATCAGAGGCAGTTTTCTAGTCTGTCTCATTCCACCCGTTGTTACGGCTTCATTACCCAGCCAAGAGACTGTTCTTAGAGCCACACACTGAAATAAACCCGAAGGGTTTTTTTTTGTTTTGTTTCTTTGAGACAGGGTTTCTCTGGGTAACAGTCCTAGTTGCCGCCTTCCTCTGCCTCTGGGATTAAAGGTGTGCACCACACTGCCCAGCCTAAACCTGAGGTTTTTAAACATTATTATAGACCCAATTTGTTATACCTGACTCATGTATGAATATTCTATGTCCTAAATTTTTTTTACTGCTTGAAAATAATATAAATCCCAAACATTTTTCTTTTACAAGGTCATCCCTCTCCTACAGTGCAATGCTATCATACCGCATCATTTCTAAAGATGTTTACAAATGTTCGTTCTTATGCGAGCCAAAGTCTATGACCAAAGGACAACAATCCAACTGACACAAATATACCACTCATTGTACTAGTGAGACTTAGGGAGCACATTTCCTGGGTGGCTCTGTGGGTAAAGGAGCTTGCTGCCATGTCAAATGACCTGAGTTCAATCCCCAGGACCGACATGACAGGAGAGAAATGTCTCCTGCAAGCTGTCCTGTGAGTTCTACTTGGGTGCTGTAGTTTGCACACCCTAAATAAACACTATCTCTCTTCTTTCCATCTATCTATCTATCTATCTATCTATCTATCCATCCATCTGTCTGCCCACCCGCCTGTCCGTCCATCCATCCATCCATCCATCCATCTATCTATCCTATTTATCTATCATCTATCTCCTGGAACTGAGGATCATGCGCTTGCTAGGCAATCACTCCAACACTAAGCTAAATTCCCAATCCCCATAATTAATATTTTTTTAAAAAAAATAAATTTCTCTGTTGCCATTTCCCAAGTAGAAAATACTATGAGGTCCCCAGATCTGCCTATCAATCCACTCCAGGAGAAAGTAAAAGTGGGTGAGAAAACTTCATAAACTGGCACTCCCTCTCCTTCAAATGGCACACAGCCCTACTACTTTAAGTGAAAACACACATACATAAAACTGAGGCACTCCAGCACCTTTGCACACAGCTTACAAACATCCCAAATTACTCCCGATGTGCACAGCTAATGAGTGCACACAATAATGAAGAGCCAGAGAAAGTCTGTCTCCAAAGCTCACAGTGTTAATCACTGACCTCCAAAACCTTCTCCTTTCTATGAAGCAGCAAGGCCAGTGAAAAACAACCAACCTTACTGGTGTTTGAGGGAGCCTGCATTTCATACACAGAAGGAGCACTCTCCCTCAGGGCGGCCTGCTCAGCAGACACTCAGCGCTGCTCTAGGACAAGTTTAAGAAAAAACCTTCACAAATGCCCAGCACTCCTTTTCAGAAACCCACAATTTTAAATTGACCAAAGTGCTCTATAACACATAAATGTTTTCATGAGGCTTTCTACACAAGGAAAAAAATTAACAAAGGAAAGGAAAGGAAGAAAGAAACTAGCTTTGATGTTTTCTACCAAGACCCCCATGTTTAACAATAACTGTGTTTACTTCTAATGCAGTCTGAACACATTCAGTTGCTACAATGATAGCCTTCAGTGATTACCGATTCCAAATTGAACACACTAACTCGACATGCAGAACCAAGTAACCGTAAAAGGAGACCAGAAATTGCCCAGCTAACTGCTAATAAGAGGGTAGATCACAGAATCAAGTTACTATGCGATATGCTGTGATGACAGCTCCAGTCAGGCGCCTACACTTAAATCCTTGCCACACTTATTAACAGACAGCAGTAAACAGTCCAGGCCTCATGATCTCCCTACAGAAAGGCAGCACACCACTTGCCCTCAGTGAGAACTGCAGTGTGTCTTGCAAGGCTGTGTGAGAGGACAGATGGATTAAACAATACCGAGAAACAAATAGTCAACAACCACTGCAGGTAACAGGGCCAGGACTACCAATACCATCATCTTTTAAGAACTTACTGGAAAGGTGTTTGATTTTCCATTAGGAGAAACTACTTCAGCTGCTTCAACTCTAAAATAAAAAGTCAGAAATAAAATGCTTAAGAAAATAAATGAGCTACAAATTCTTCAAATGTATATGATTAATAACTCTGTTTTATAACTCCAGTCTCAACACGTTCCATTGCTCACATCCTACCATCGTCATTTGACCAAGCTTCCTACATACAATATTATTCTATCACTCCAGGTCCCAAAGCTCCTGGAAAACTTATTTCCCAGTGTGTCAGGCATGCATCCTACATGGACTCTTTAACAAGGGAGTCTAGAATAAGTTGACACTACTCCATAGTAAGAACATGTAGCTTTATCATACACTTCTACAACTTTATTTAGCTGCTCCTCCATCTTTATATTCTCTGCCTACTGGTTGTTAAATACGACTTAAATTTCATTGCCTCAAAGAGGCCTTGCCAGATTGGCTTTATAAACACCAGAATGTTGGCAAAAGATTAACACTTTCCACTCTGCATACTGTTTAGAGTTATGTCTTCCTCCAGATGTGTTCTAGCTACAGGACCCACATCTAAATACGTGCACTGACAGACCTTAGATGTTCTCCCTGAAGCTTTTATCCAAGCTAAACACATAAGAGTAAAGCAATGTCCCAAACAAAAATTTTAAAGACTTATTTATTTTATGTGTATGAGTGCTTTGCCTGCACGTATATATGTATACTACATTGTTACAAATAATACAGGGAGGCCTTAGAGCCTTGGTTTCAGAGTACTGGCGAATGATGGTGCTGAGTCAACTTACGTAAACTGATTTTCACAGTATTCACTGAACATGGTGACAATAATGTCAAGCACGATTTTTGCCTGCAAAAAAAAACACGTATTATGGTAATTTATAAGTATATATTCATCAAATTCAGATGTAATGATTATTATAATTTAGTCTTCAAACACCTAAAAATGAACCCTTACATACACATTCTAAGAAAGGAAGTGGAATAAAAACTTAAGAGCAGGCTCATTCTTATCTTCAGGTGTTCTCTATTTATGCAGCTCTTAGAGTTACAATCCATGACTGAGACAAATCGTTTAGTTCCCCCACCCCAACCCTGGATTATGAGGTTTCAAGAGAGACAAATGGCTAGTTACTGGAGTAAATATTATCAATTTCTTAAGTCTCTGAGGCCAGACTGCTGGAATCCTGGCTTAACCACTTACTAACAATGTGACTTTAGATGATCTACTTTATTCTCTCTGTATCTTAATTCTCTCATTGGTTAAATAGAGATAATAAAAATTCCTACCTTTGGTAACTATAAGAATGAATACACAAACACAAAGCACATAGAACATCCTTAATATATAGTAAGGGCCATATAAGTTCTTAGGATAAAACAAATCCTTACTGGGGGCTGGAGAGATGGCTCAGCAGTTAGGAGCACTTGCTACTCTTACAGAGCAGCCAAGCTCAGTTCCCAGCACCCATATGGCAACTCATAACTGTTTAAGGCAACTCTAATTCCAGGGAATATGACAACATTTCTGGCCTCTACAGCCACCAGGCACATTTGTCGTACGTGCGCATGTGCCTATGCAGACAAAAGACTCATACACATAAATAAAATAAATCTTTTTAAAAAAGAAAAAAAAACCTGATTGGGACATATGTTTTACTCTTATGTTTAGCTTGGATATAAGCTTCAGGGAATACCTCTAAGGTCTGTCAGTGCATGGATTTAAATGTTAAAAAAATTTAAATAGTAAAGTCTGTATCACACTGATAATAATTCTAAAGGTAAATATCACAGATAACAGATACAAATCAAGTGCCTAAAACAGTCTCCAATGCTGCAGATGTAGGGGGGCGACTTTTAAGATTCTGTTTCCACATGCCGACCCCCTATTGCTATAGGATCTCTCTTAATTGGCTTATCTGCATACTCTCAAGAAGTCATATGTCACATAACAAAGCTTTCCTAGCAGTCAAAGCCAACATTTGTAGTAATCAAAAGGGAGCAGACAATTTACATAGTCTAGACACCTTCAGGAATGTAAGCTATCAAGTACCTAAAGATAAAAGTTCTTTTTACCCAATTCTTCTGGTTGGTTGGTTTTTTGACACAATGTCTCAAGTAGCCCAGGCTAGCTTTGAACTTAAGTAGCCAAAGAGGATCCTGAATCCCTGATCTTCCTGCCCCTCAACGGTTGAAATTCTGGGCACACCACTCTCCCATACCCAGCACAGCTTGTTCTTTTCTTTTTCTTTCTTTTTTGAAGAAAAACTTCCCAAGTACACAAAAGCACAGACTATTTAGTCACTAAAATTAAGCTGATGAAGTAATACAATTGCAGTCTCTACAGTCACATGTCTATCTTGCTAAGTCAGGAAGCATATACTTAAAAGTTCCTAGCACTAGAAAGACATTTGGTGCTCAATAAATATTTGTAAATTAATGAAAGTACCATAAACAAGCTGTACATTATCTACATCACTTTAATTTTCTAAGTTTTGATAATATGTTCCCACCTCTTTTAACACTATAAACTTTAAAATAAGTCTTGGCCCAAAAGTAAAATTATACTGTCTAACAGTATAAAAGTTAAACATTTTATTTACCTTAGTGAAGTCAGTTCCTGTGCATTCAATAAATACATTCCTAGTATTCAGTGTTATTTTTGAATGATTCCCTGTAAACAATAACAAAAATTTCAGACACTTGATATAATACAAACCTTGTTTTTTTTTTAAAAAAAATCACATTTTAAACATAGAAAACAATTTAAATACCCTAGAAATAAGGGGATATACAACTTTTTTCCTTTGATTTTTGTAGAAAGGGTATCATTAGCCCAGGTTAACCTAGAATTCAATATATAGCCCAGGCCACAGTGATCCTCCTGCCTCAACTTTCCAAGTAATGAGTTTATAAATATGAACCACTATGTGTGGCTATAGGATATATAACACTTTCTTTATATAATTATTTATTTAGTGTGCACGCCATGGCACAAGTGTGAAGGTCAGAGGACAACTTGCAAGAGTAGTCCTCTTTATACCACATAGGTCCCAGGAACCAAACATAGCTCAGCAGGAGTGGAATCAAGTGCCTTTACCCTCCACTGAGCCATGCCACCAGACCTGGGATATCAGACTTTTAAGCTCCCATTGCAAGCTGAAAAATATGGATAATCTTCACCATCTTATGACAAAATTGCAAACAACCCCAGCACTCAGGAAGGAAAAGGAGGTAGACTTCTGTGAGTTCAAGGTAAGTCTGGTTTAGACACCGGTTTCAAGATATCCAGGGCTGTGAGTTCAAGGTAAGTCTGGTTTAGACACCAGTTTCAAGATATCCAGGGCTACGTAGAAACCCTGTTTTAAAATATAAAACAAACAACAACAAAAAGATAACTAAAGTTTTGAAAGATTAAACCACGTGATGATGATAACAAACTACAGCATGCTAAGGTTAAGAGTAGTTTGGATCTAGTCAACTTATAGGCTCACATTCTTGACCATCAAAATTGCAGGCATCTGCAGCCTCAGTATTTCCTTTTCATCCTGTGGCAGCTAAACCTCCTCTGGTCTCCCCAAAGAGACACATCTACAGCTTAGGCATCATTAAATAAGTAAGCTCATTTAAACTGCTTCCTAAGCTTCCTTTACAAAGGAATTAAGAGTCCATTTAAATAAGTTTTAGTATAAAACTACAAATTAGAGCTTGAGTTCAACAAAGACATGCTGTTAAATCCAAAACATCTAAGTTAAAAAACAAACGAAAATTCTCTTTCTCATTTTTTTTACCCAAAGGGCCAGCACGCTTGCCGCTTGAGCCTGGCAGCCTAAATTCAATCCTGGAACCTATATGGTGAAAGGATATTCGACTCCTGAAAGCTGTCCTCTGACCTCCACACATGCATGCTCCCACACAGGCCCAAGTACATACACTAGCCAGACACTAAACATATCTAAAACATCAATACAGCCTGAAAAATGTGACACAACCCATAGATTAGTATCAGAATATACTTACACATGCATAAATATTTTTAGTTACAAATTAAATGCACACCCTATATCATTCTAAATAATATATATTTTTACATAAAAATCAGCAATTAAACTAAAGGTGTTGAAAAAATGTACAAAGAACTATTAAAATAAAATCTATGGGGCTGGAGAGATAGATTAATGGCCTAGAGCACTTGTTGCTCTTGCAAAGGATCTGGGTTCAGTTCCCAGCACCCACACAGTGATTCATAACCATCTGTAACTCCTTTTCCAGAGGATCCGACGCTCTCTTCTGGACTCCAAAGGTACCAGGCACACACATGGTGCAGAGATATACATGCAGGCAAAACATTCATACACATAATTTATTTAATTTTTAATAAAATCTACAAAAGACCTGAGATTAAGATCTACCATTAATGACTGAGAAGATGCATGCTCTTCATGAAGTTACTCACCATTTATAATCGGAGGCATGGAGAGGACCACACCATTGCTGTCATAGATAACTGGATACAGGGGCTTATTTTCAATGATATGTAAATATTGCTTTAGGTGGTTGTCAGTCTGAAAAGAATTAAGTCAAAATTATTTATTTCTACTTTAACCAGCAGACATTAATCTGATATTAAAAAAACAAGCCAGAAAAACACAAAAATGTTCCAAATGACAGAAAGCTATAAACTCATAAACTTTACCACTATAAATGGGCATCTTAATGTTTGCATACAGTCTCTATTACCTGGGTGAGATGAGAAAGTGGTCCTTTCCCAGAGTGAAAATAGATTTACATAGGCACTGACAAGTCATCACAAACAAAATGCAGCCATCACAAAATTCAGAAAGACAAATGAAGTCACTGGTAAGTGAGGAGAAATGATACTATTTGTACTTGTTATTTTCAATGTTAAGTGACAGCTGAATCCATGATCACTGCTAAGGCTCTAAGATGCTAACGGGTAGCTAATTTACAATAGTATTACTCAGATACACAATTGCTAAATTTCTAACTATACATGCATGAGTGTTAATTCAACACAAATGTGAAAATTAAAAAGAGTATAGTTTACTTGCTGGCTCTTGATCCTTTTAACACATTAATAACATCTCAGAGGTTTAAATAGTAACAAGAACCCAAACATAGTTGCTTATGCCTTTAGTCTCAGCATTCAGAAGGCAGAGGCAGGAGGATCCTATTGAGTTCAAGGACAGTCTAGTCTAATAGTGAGTTCGAGGCCAGTCAGGGCTACATATATAGATGCTGTCTCAAAACAAACAAAAAACAAACAAAAAACCAAAAGCTAACAATAGACAAATTGCAATCCAGGCCACAGCTACTTAAACTGTGGGTCACAGCTTTATATGGGTCACATGACTGAATGTGGATGTTAACAAAAATCTGGTAACAATAAAAGGTTTTTGAAGGTACAACAACCAAACATGAATTCAAAATCCAGCAAGTGATGTTTCTAGCAGTGCTTCCCATGTTGTGTCACACCTTCACTGCAGTCTGGCCCCAGGACACATAAAAAGCAGACTTTGCACAGCGCATGGCACTACATTCGCACCTCAGCCCAGATTTAACACTATTGCACGCTATGGCTATGAACTTCAGTGATTACACTGTACACAGGAAGTTTTCTGGTTTTGTAGAAACACAATAGTTTAATTATGGAAAACAAAGACTTTCTTGAACCTGCAGGTTTCCTGCCTCAGCCTTCAAAATGCTGGGATTACACACATATACCCCCCCGCCAGCTAACAGATTTAATATTTTCTTGTTATTCCTTAGACCATATAAAATTATTTATCCTTAGATTATACTGTGTTAGAATAAATTTTGGCTTAGGAATAAAATAGGATTCCCAAATATTTCTTAAATGCTCTGAACAAATCTGTCATTCTGTGTTCTGTATTTACATGAAGCACTGACAATTATAAAATCAAAATATCAATCAACTCTGAAAAACACTAAGTTCCACATCCCACAGTATCAAATACTCATCCAGGATTTCAGTCTTTAAGAAAAAGTAAACAAGCATTTCAAGCTCATTAATATGTAATTTACTCTTACCTTTAATAAATGTATAAATATACACTACAAACTATTTTCAAAATAAGTTTATTTATTTAAAATAATTAATTTAAATATTAATATTAAATATTATTCATAAAATTTTAAATAATTCATTTAATAATTTTTATTTACTAAATATTTTAATGAAGAGTTCAATAAATTGTTTATATAAATGAATATTAAATGTTATTCAAAGTAAGTTTCTTTACGATTTATTATCAGCAAATACTTGATTCCCACACCTGCGTGCTATACATACATCCCTACAGTCACATGAGAAGAGGTCACCAAGTGGGAAGCTCAAAAAGCCCTGGTTCTGACCCCTTTTTAGTCAGGAGGATCCATTTCTTTGGGACAGAGCACAGACACTGCTCTTCTCTCCCCNCGCAAAAAAAAGGATTCACTATCTCTTCCTAACTCAAGACAACATTAAAGGCATGTCATGATTTATTCAAAACTATGGGATAATAATAATAATAACCTTATTTATAAGGTAAGGATAGTGACTCTCTCAAAACCACTGTTGTAAATTATGTATGTTAACTGCAAGTTGAAAAGGAACATAGAAAATGTCAATTTTATTTTTTGTTAAAGAGAAAAAAACAAAAATAATACCATGTCAGTGAGATGGCTTAGTAGGTGAAGGTGCTTCCTCCCACAAGCCAGGCAACCTGAGTTCAATCCTCAGATCCATTCTGGAAGGAGTGAACCAACTTCCAATAGGCCTCTGATCCTCTATCTAGCTATGGCTCATTCAAATACACACACATGCAAGCACACACGCATGCAAACAATAAAACAGAAGATTTTTTTACCTTGCATATATTCATTAGTTCACAAGCTGTATGCTCCTTGGTCATATTCAGAGGCTTGAATTTGATATCAGGAGGACGTTTCGCAGTGAAAGTGAATGGGCCTGACAAAGTGTCCAAGTCATGAGTGCCAATAGCAACCAATGTTCTTTTTCTAAAAGTTAAAAGAGAGAAAGGAGGAAAAGGGAAATGAGTGAGAAATCTTAATATTCTGAAAATAACAGACCATGTTTTAAATTCTTATTTTAAACACTTCCTTAAAAGAGCTCATGGCTGCTGCTATATAACATTTTGATTGCAACATAACAAATTCTCATAATCATTAAAATAGCAAGAACAAAATGTTAGTTAAGCATTATTACTTCAATGCTTTCCTAAGTATTGTGTCCTTATGATTTCTTAAAATTACTTCAACATGGAGGTGCACACATATTTAGAGTATTTACATATAATGACACATTTATAAATCAGATAAAATGTATAATATTAGATACACTTGGGGATGTAGCTTATTGGCAAAGCTCTTGCTTTACACGAACAAAGCCCTGGGCAGAATCCAGTACTGAATCAAAACAAACAAACAAACAAATAGTATAAGTGATAAAAACTGGAATAACTATGGCTGAACTGGGCAGAACTGCTAGCAAGCAGAAAGGATCTATTATTTAGGGAGTTATTAATTGTAGTGATAGGGGGAGCGGGCCTGCTTTTAGTCCCGCCCGGCTCCCGCACTGCTAGCTTATACCCCGAAGTAACAACACACAAATTGTATTCATTTAAACACTGCCTGGCCCATCATTTAAACACTGCCTGGCCCATTATATCTAGCCTCTTCTTGGCTACCTCTCACATCTTGCTTAACCCATATCTAGTAATCTGTGTATCACCACGGGGTC
>LOJH01040455.1:3540-14810 GCA_001685095.1 Ellobius talpinus
TGGTCCCCCATCCATGCTCCTGTGAGTGGTCCCCCATGCATGCTCCTGTGAGTGCTCCCCCATCCATGCTCCTGTGAGTGCTCCCCCATCCATGCTCCTGTGAGTGGCCCTCCATTCATGCTCCTGTGAGTGGTTCCCCATCCATGCTCCTGTGAGTGGCCCTCCATCCATGCTCCTGTGAGTGGCCCTCCATCCATGCTCCTGTGAGTGGTCCCCATCTGTAATACTAATGGCCAGTCTGAGGAAAGACAACTTGGGGGCCAGAGAGTGAGTGAAGCGGTTGAGAACCTGTACTGCACTAGCAGAGGACCCAAGGGCCTGAGCCGATTCCTAGCATCCATGCCAAGTGGCTCACAATGGCCTGTAACTCTGGTGCCATGGATCCAATGCCCCAGGCTCAGTGAGCACCTATACCCACATGTACATATCCCAACACAGAGACACACGCATGCATATAATTAAAATAATAAAAATAAATCAAACGAGGCCACTTCATACTTAACAAGATTCAATGGCAATAAAATGGACAAAATACACATAATTATCTCAGTAAGGTATGGTGCGTCCATACAAGAGAGTATTATTTAATGTATGCTACCAAGTGGGTAAAATTTAAAAACATTATACATAGAAAGAAGCCTGTTACAAAATAAACTATGAAAATTACATTTTTTTCTCAATGAGTTGTACCTCCTCGTATTCATTAAACTAACAAATGCATGTCCTATCTGACAGAGGGATGCCACATCTTTGGGCTCTCCAAGGCAACCTTGTAAGTGCTGGAAAGCGGTGAAGACTTCCTTTGTAAGACCGAAACAACGGAAGTAACCTCGGTGTCCAGTCCTCAGGGAGGGAGCTAAAAAAGGCCCGACACATCCATTCACTAAACAATGCCGGAGCTGCGGCAAACAGGCAGCCGCCGAGTATCGTAACTAGTTGGCCTCAGATGCACTGGGGAGCAGAAAAAGAAAGGTAAAGTATGTTGTACAGCATCTAATGCAAATTCGCACAGAATCACCCCCCTTGTTCAGGATAAGGAGACGAAGAGGGCTGGGAACCGTGGCATGTTCCCCAGCCTTGGGGCTGGGAGCCTGAGGTGTAGGTAGCCAGGTGGTGAGACCGGAACAAGGCCAGCTTTTCCTCTCACGTCCTTCATCCTTGTCAGTGTGAGAGAACTGAGAGCTGAGAAAGCTATGATCACCAGGGCACCAAGGGGAGGCAGGGCTGGGGTCTCGTTCTGGGTAAGCTGGGCTTAACCCCATTAGGATCGTGCCTCCCGGGTTGGGAGATGTGGAGGAGCTGGGGTGGGCAGGGGACTGGGAGACCCACTAAGATCCAGGATCTCTCTGGCTGTGCCGAATAGCCTTCTCAGGGATGGCTGACCGCGCAGCTGCGGCAGGAGAATCCCAGGACGTCAGCAGTTTGGATACACCCCTCACCCTGAGGGCTTGTCCCACCCTCATGTCTTCCCACTGTGGGAGCTCTGAAGAGGATAGAGCTCCGGCATGGAGCTGGGAGCAGTCTCTGTGGGACTTTCCTCCCCGAGTCTCTTTGCTACCTGAGCCTTGCCTGACGCTTGCTGTCTCACCTGAGGGGGGGGGGCAACTGAATCCTCATGCCACCCTGCTCTCCCGCTGGCCACCACAGCTCCTTGGAGCATGCTCTCTGACCCTCTCAAGGTTGATCCCATTCTCATAAGGTGACCTCTAGGGACTATAAGAAGCCAGCTATCACTTCAGGCCAGCAGTTAGCTGGGTAGCCGGGCCATCCACCTCTGCTCCCCGGGAGCACCTCAAGGTGGTTTCCGTAAGTTGGGGGCGATTGCATAACTTCACCAACTGCCATGCCGGATATATTTTGCAACCCAGGCCACTGTGCCACACATGCTGGTTGGCACTGCCAGGCTTCCCGCAGAGGCCGGAGGAAGTCTGAGAGTGAGAGGTACTGACTGCACCCCCGACACCTGGGAACCCCAGGCTGCCCCTCCTTCTGCAGGCCATACTTGGACCCAGTTGGAAATGATGGTCCCACTGTTCTCTTGCTGTAGAGGAGAGATGGGACATCCATGCACCAATCAGAGAGGTTTGGGCCTCTCAGAAGACATTGTCATGGGTCACAAGCTTTTCTTGGAGTTCAAGTGGAAATATAAGCTCAAAGTCCCATTGGGAGAGTTCACCTCACCCACCCCATGGACTGACTTCCATCAGGTTACATATTAGATAAAGGCCCAGAAAGCATGAGGTGAAGCTTACATGTTCAAGGACACATAGAGAGATCTGGGGACATGGCAGATATTATGGTCATTGGGAGAATGTGAGGGTTCCCTGGAGAGTACAGGAAGAGAAGACCTCTCCATATCCTGTGTACCCCTCAACATGGACACTATGAGCAGGTGACCAAGCTAGCTCAGTCTTGGCTCTCTCTACATGTCCCCAAGGGCCACTGTCCTGTTAGGGTCCCATGGATTCAGACAGAAGGCTGTTCCCAATGGTTTGAGTTTCTCCCAGAGCATGGCCAGGGGTCACGGGGAAAGTGGCAGCGAACAAGGAGTGAGGGACATATCTCCTTCCCAGCTGGGGTTGTCAGAGGATGTCTTGGACACGCTGCTGCCACACATTCCCAGTGTGTCCCCTTACTACTGGAAGAGCTGTTTGCTGAACCTGCTCTTAAAATAGCTCTGAGGAGAAAGCTGCTCCCTGAGAGTCAGACCTCTGCTTGGGGACAGCCTGGGGACAGCCTGGTTCCAATGACTGGTGAGGTCTGAGGGTTAATGAGGCAGCCCCCTGCTCTGGCTGGAGGCTACCCCAAGATGCCCTAGCCCTAGCTCCTCCTCTGAGGCCCCCACGGCTGCACCCGTCTTGCCCTTTCAGTCTCCGAAAAGATGCTCCCTTCCGGACTTTCTTGGAGTCTGTCCTCTGGGGAGCCAACCTAGCAGGGAATCTGTGGGACCACAGAGCAACCAGATCCAGAGTGTGGACGCTCAGTTTCATCTGGCATCGTCTGCCTCTCCATGTTGGTTTGTTCCAGCCCATGTTGTCCTGGCTGCCCTTGCTGGGTGCCTTGTGGGCTGCCTGGAGCTAAAACACGGCACCCTCTGGTTTGATGGAGAACTGCTCAGATAGGTTAGTGCCCAGCATGGCTTCTCTAGCGAGAAGATCCCTAGGAGACAGGAGGATACATCACATGCCAGAGCCTGGGTTGAGTCTAAATACCTCTGCATTGGTATGTTTTGGATATCTCTATAGTATTCCAAGGACAGGGAAGCCTTCTGATCACTTTTGAATGCCCACAGTAAAGGGAACACCTGTGACACTATCTCCATGCAAAGTCAAGATGGCCATTAGCATTTCCCTACCCACCATGCAGCAGAAGTAATGCCATGTACAGGGACAGAGGGACCATTGTGCTAGTTAAATAGTTTTGTCAACTTAACACAAGCTAGAGTCATTAGGGAATGGGAAATCTCAACTAAGGGACTGCCTCCATCAGACAGGACTGTGGGCAAGTCTGTAGGGGTATTTTCTTGGTTAACGATTGACATGGGAGGATTCATTCCGGTATGGGTGGTGCTACACTTGGGCAGGTGGCCCTGGGTTGCATAAAAAAGTAGGCTGGGCAAGCCATGAGGAGTGTGCCAGTAAGCAGCACCCCTCCATGGTTCCTGCCTTGGCTCCTGCTTGAGTTCCTGCCCTGACTTCCCCCCAATGATGGGCTGTGATGTGGAAGCATAAACCAAACAAACCCTTTCCTTCCCAAGTTGCTTTGGGTCATGGTGTTTTATCACAGCAATAGAAAGCAAACTAGATTTGGGAGGCAGGGGCAGGCAGGTCTCTGAGAGTTTGAGGCCAGTCTGGTCTACAGAGTGAGTTCCAGGCCAGCCAGGGCTGCATCTAAAAAACCAAACAGACAAACAAACATCAACCAACTAGGACAGATGTGCACTGATGTCCTTCCGCCACTCAACCAGGACTCATGAGGCCTCTCAAGGAGAAACTGAAGAAAGGCTGCATATAGCTGAAGACTCAGTGCTCTCTAAGTGTGGCTGGTTCCAGGGCCTTAAGAAACAAACTCTACATGTTTTCTGTGGTTGGGGTCTGCTTTCTCTTTGGGGCCCATTCTTGGGAAGCCTCTTTACTTGTGTGGAATTAGCCCAGTCACTCTGGCCCTCCACACTTACACTAGTAGAGGGCAGAGTAGGACCAGACCCTCATGCTAGCTGCCCAAAGCCCTGGACTCACTTTGACCAGTTTATTAATGCACCTCTGCTATCCATCCATCAATCCCTATGGCTTGAAGGAATTATAGGGTCCTGATTGGTCACAGCTCACATTTCCCTGTGCTTACAGAGTATCTGCCTGGTGTTAGGTCCTGTCTCAAGTTCTCGGATTACAGAGATATGGTGTTCATTCATCCTCACAAACTCACTTCCAGTCCCGTAAATCGACACGCAGTCTGTTTTCAAATAATCCATTATCTGATTTGATTCACAGGGAGATCTTGTATAGAGACTGTTAGAGACAGTAGCTTATCTGCAGATGAGCTAGCTTAGCCCAGAGGGTTGGAGAGTTCATGGACAGTAGATACCTGATAAACCCTGACCTGGGGGAGGAGCAGATGCCTGGCGGTCCTCAGTGTGCCTGGCTGGAGGTAGCCAAGGGCTGGAGACTGCAGAGGAGCCAAGGTCCTGCACCCAGGAGGGAGGAAACTGAGGTCCTGCAGCTGCCTGCGGCTTGGAACCCAGCATAGCCAGCCAGGATTTCCAACCTATAGGACTTGTGAAATTCTTTTACCTACAGCTGGCTGACCAGCTATGGGAAGTTACTGTCCCGTGCCACAGAGACAGTCATGGGTGTTTTTATGTAGTAGCTTGGGGATGTCATCCTGCTCCTCCATCCCTGGCTGTCCCTCTCTACCCTCAGCCAGATTTGGCGGATTTGCTTTCATCCTTTTTAATGGTCCCCTGCATGGGAACATGACTGTGTCAACTCCAGGATCATCACAGGGACATCTAGGAGACAGAGAGGAAGGTCCCTTCCTGTGAGTCTTTAGGAAGAGTGAGCCCAACCCCAGGAGTCCCCTCCTGTGGCCATGCAGCCATAGTCACAGTCCTCACATAATCTACAGGACTCAGTTGTATCCAGAGGAACAAATATGGCGGTAGGCCAAAGAAGAGTGATGCTGGTTTCTGTCTCAGGGTAGAGTCTGAGGTGACCTGGCTGACTTGAATGCCCACAGGAACACAGTCCCAGATGCTCCCTGTCTCGTGTTATTGCCATTTTATTTGGAGGCTTTCTTGAGAGACTAGGTGCATTGACTCCACCTATCACGCTATCCCAGCCAGCCAGAATTGGGGAAGGTCCCAGAGACACCCCACTTTCCTCTGAAGAAGGGAGCCTCTAGATCAGTGGTTCTCAACCTGTGGGTCATAACCCCTTTGGCAAACCTACTTATCCAAAAACATTTACATTATGATTCATAACAGTAGCAAAATTACAGTTATAAAGTAGCAATGAAAATAATCTTATGGTTGGGGGTCACCATCACATGAGGAACTGTATTAAAGGATTCAGAAGGAGGAAGGTTGAAGACCACTGCTCTAGATGGAACAATTGCTGAGGTAGCCAAGAGCTGGAGTCCAGTTGTGATCAACAAAGGCTGACAATATAGCTGGTCCTTGAGCCCCAGGGATTATAAGCGCCATCCCTGGCTTTTAAAATGTGAGTTCTGGAGAGCAAACTCAGGTCCTCAAGCTTACAAGGAAAGCACTCACCAACTGAGCCCCTAAAAACAAAATCTGAACACAAGCTCACACAATACCAGCCTCCATCCCTCTGAAGACTTATCAGACCACAGCTTGAGAGTCAGCTTTCAGTTGTGCTTCAGGAGAACTTTGCCAGACTGTGCCTGCCCCATCCTCCAAGGCTCCCACCCGAGAGCACAGCTTTGTTAGGTCACCATAAACTGTTGAGAATAAACAGCTAATTTTTCTTTGTTTCCAATGGCCTTCCTCTCTGAAGTTGATGCTTTGGGCCTGTTCTCTTTGGTGGGACATCTATCTTTGCTTAACCACAGCTTGGAATCTAGAAGACTGTCAGATCGAACTGCATCTTCTCAGCTGCAACCTAAAGAGCGTTGTCCATTGTCCTCCTTTCCCTCGGTGGTGCACACCTGTGTCTCCAGTGTCTTAGTTAGGGTTACTATTGCTAGGATGAAATACCATGAATTTGGGGAGGAAAAGCCTGTTTAGCTTATATGGCCACATCATAGTCCATCACTAAAAGAAGTCAGAACAGGAACTCAAGAAGGGCAGGAACCTGGAGGCAACAGCTGATGCAGAAGCCCTGGAGGAGTGCTACTTACCTGCTTGGCTCCTCATGGCTTGATAAACCTTATAGAACCCTGACCCACCAGCCCAGAGACGGTCCTACCCACAATGGGCTGGGCCCTCCCACATCAATCACTAACAAGAAAATGCCCTACAGCCAGATCTTATGGAGGCGTTTCTCCAATTGAAGTTCCCTTCTTCCAGTGGCCCTAACTTGTGTCAAATTGACCTAGCCAGGACACCCAGGTATGCCAGACCTTCCTCTTTTGGCTTTTTCCCTCATGATGGTTAAAAATATCCTTCAGGAATTTTAGAAGAGGGTAATATGGGAGACAAATTCCTTAAGGACCTGCAAGTCGGAAAATATCTTTATTACCTGGCTTGGTGGATAGTTTAGTTGGGTAAAAACTTTGGTGCAATAAAACTGTGATTCTTATGTTTTCTATGTTGTTCCCCCAATTTCAGGACACAGCTGGTGAAATCTTTGTGCCCTGAGGATCTACTAACGTATGGGGTGGGTCTTGGCTTCTCCTATCACTAGTTTAAGATTCGGTATTCTTGCCTCTACCAGGACCTGGTGCCGAAGACTCTTCAGAGACGTCTTGAAGCAAAGAGGAAAATGAGGTCTGTGGTCTCAGAAGTCAGCGGAAGATCTGGAGAGAGTTTCAAGGAATTAACACATGGCTTAGGGTGAGGGACTTCTTCCAAAGAGTCGGAGCTCAGGAGGGTGTTCTTGGAAGGAGTGAACTCCTAGACAAGGAAGGCATGCACCTCATAGAGGGGCCCTGGCTCTATGAAGGGTTGACTTAGTGACCTAATAGGCCCCTTTAGTCAGAGTCTGGAAATTTCTGATTAAAACTCTCCATATGCCCAGTCAGAACCTTCTAGAATTTCATGGTTCACAGGACCTGAATTCTTGGAATTGGAAATGAATTCAGGCTACGGACAGGACTCATCCTTCAACGGGAGAATCAGAGACATTAAGATGGTGAACAGCTTTAGTCCTTCGGAGGGTGCTGAACAGAGTAGCGTTGGACCAGTCCAGCCCCAACTCTTGGCAAGGCCAAGTCTTCCAGCTGGCTCAAAGGCCAGCTCGCAAACACTCAGGTTTCTTTTGTTATATATGAAGTCCAGTTGCAAGGAGTTCTTAAAACAAGTGGGCTAATTGACAGGGACACCCTCCTCTCCTGCCTGCTCCTTAGCCTGGAAGGGGAGACGAACCCCAGCTCAGTGGTTTGCAAACATCTGCAAACACTTGCCTCTCTTGTCCTAAGGAGCATGAAGACTGACTGCTAATCTCCCCCAAGATCCCTTGTGAAACTCCACGCTTGCCAGTGCTAGGGAACATTAGACCTGTGGCTCTCTCCGGCTGGCATCTGAGGGGCAGACACAGAACAGATCCGAGGGATTGGGAGGGCCTGTTGGGAGGAAAGGATGGAAGTGGGCGGGGCAGAGCCGAGAATGATGCATTTCCCCTCGCAAGGTGAGGCTTCAGGTCTTGTGTAGCCTTCCCTGCATGAGGAGTCAATGTCACCTGAGGGGGGTGTAGCCTTCCCCGCATGGGGAGTCAATGTCACCTGAGGAGGGGTGTAGCCTTCCCTGCATGGGGAATCAATGTCACCCGAGGGGGGTGTAAACCTATAGGTGGTCATATAGGTTTGCCTTGAGCTGCCTAAGAAGAGACGTCATCAGGGGAGGGCTGCTATAATTTGGATATGAAAAGTTTCTCAAAGGCCCGTGTGCTGAGAGCCTGGTCTCCAGACTGTGTCTGGGAAAGGAGGTGGAAGTATAGGAGGTGGGGCCTAGTGGGAGGAAGTTAGGGGATGGGGGCTCTTATTAGATCCACAGCCTCTTCCTGTTTCTTTACTTCTTGGCTGCTGTGAGGTAAGAGCTATGGTCCCCAAGGCATCCTCAGTGTGATGTCCTGTGCCGTCACAAGCTGTGGACCAAAACCTCCCAAACTGTGGGCCCAGAAGGATCCTTCTTAAGCTATGTGGCTTCTCCGACACCAGACTGTGCTGGCACCAGCTCCCAGCTGTCCCTTCCCAGGCTCCTTTCCAGCAGTTTTAGCATCCTTAGGGAGGAGCCTCCATCAGTAGAGGGCAGTTCCCATGAGGGATTTGGTGACTGCATTCCAGGCATCTGGAGAGAGCAAGTGTCTTGGACTTAAAGGATATGCTCTTGGTGCCGCCCCACAGTGCCCACTACGAGTAGTTACTGGCCCCATTCTGTACAGAGAGAAACTGAGATGATCAAAGTGCTGAAGCCACACTGTGAGTGAAAGGAGAGCTTCGTGGGCAATGGCCTGGTAACAAGAATCTAACATCGGCTCCTGATCTGCCACTGCCAGGCCCTGCATCAGGGAAACTGTGCACCATATTTACACTCCTCTGTAGCTGGTGCCTCTCCCAGCCCAGCGATCACTGCCCTGCTTTCCTCCATGATACTCTTGCTGCTTCTCGAACTTTAAACAGGATTGTATAACAAATGATCTTTGGTGTTTGATGTCTTTACCTTAGCGCAATGCTTTTTAAAATCATCCATGTCATTGTATGAATTAATGTTTCATTCCTTTTCATAGTGGAATAATACTCCACAGTATGGATAGATCACAAGTTGTGTAACACACACGCACACACACTCCCATGCACACGCACGTGCACACACACACGCGCACGCACACACGCGTGCACACACAGAGAGGCACAGGCACACTCACACACGCACACACACACTCACACACGCACACACACTCACACGCACGCACACGCACACGCACAGAGGCACAGGCACACTCACACACACTCACACACGCACACTCACACATGCACACTCACACACACACTCACACTCACGCACACACGCACACACGCACACGCGCACATACACACACACTCACACACACACAGAGGCACAGGCATAGCAGGTATTTTCAGTTAGGGGCTGTAGTAGGTTCTTTTTCTGTTTCCGTGATAAAATATCACGTGTAGAAGCAGCTTAGAGGAGAAACAGATATGTTTTATCTTATAGTTCTAGAATGGATCCAGCCTGTCATGGTGGAGAAGGCATGGGGGCAGAAACTTGAGGCCAGCCTCAGTATTTTGGGGCCAGAGATCACATGTCATCCACACACAGGAAGCCCACAGAGAGCACAGGAAGTAGAACAAGCCAATCTATCAAACCCAAAAGCCTACCTCTAGTGATGTACTTCCTCCAGCCAGGCCCCACCTCCTCACGGCTCCAAGGCCTTCACAGATAGCCCCACCACCTGGAGACCCAGTGTTCAAATACCTGAGCCTGTGGACTACATTTCTCATTCACACCACCACGGGGCTATTTTTGAATGCTGCCATGGTCATGCATTTGTTTTCCTTAGGGGTACACTTGTAAGGATGGGACTGTTGAGTGACATGGTGGGACATGGTTAGCTGAGTAAAGTCTCATCCTACCGTGTTCCAAAGTGGCTGTTATTTTTGCATCCCCACCAATACTGTATGAAAAATCTGGTTGGTCCACATTGTCCTCCACACTCGGTTCTGTTAACACTTAACTTCAGTGAGTGCATAAGCTCCTTTGTGTTTCCTTGGAGATAAATGATGTTAAGGAGTTTGTTGGGTTTGTACTGTTCATTCAAACACTGTCTTTTACGAAGTATCTGTTCAGACTGTTTGTCCATTTAAAATAACCTTATTGTTTATAGGACCTCGAAAAATTTCAATCATAGAGAAAAAATTAAGCAACAACAACAGCAACAACACACCAATGTATCCATCCTGCCGAGGCTATTTCAGATGGCAGAAGAGAAAGGAACATTCTTCAACTAAATTCACAGGACAAGTGCTATCTCGATGCCAAAGCAGACATCATGGGTGTCAATGCAGCTGTCCTAACAAAATGTTAGCAATTTGAATTAAGCAATGTATCAAATGTATCAAAAGAGTAAACTACGCTACCACCAGCCAAGGCTTCCCTCAGGGAAGGAGCGTTGACTTAAGATCCAGTAACGGTCTATATAACTTACTAGGGTGAAAGAACAAGCGGAAAGAATTATGAGACCAGGAGGCTGGGGAAGACATAGTGGTTAAGATTGGTGCTTTCGCAGAGGTCAGTTCAGTGCTCTGACATCTTCCGACCTCCTTGGGCACCAGGCACCCATGTGGCGCATCTGCATTTATGAAGATGTGTTGTGTAGCAGTTTCCTCCAAGATTAAAATGTTCCATCCTCAAAATATAAATAGATAAGTAAATAAATAAATAAGAGAGGGCTAGAGAGATAGCTCCATAACTCCAAGATCTGACACCTTCACACAGACACACACACATGCAGGCAAAACACCGATGCACATAAAAATAAAATAAATAAATAAAGCATTCCATCCTGCAGGGGAACAATAAGACTGTTGAGAGCCACACCCAGATAAATGGCAAAGGATCTCAGACAAACTCAGCTGTCTGGAAGAAGCAGAGATCAGCCGAAATGCTGAGAAGCAATGACGCCTGCCTGAGCTTCCTGGAAAAGACTAGGCCCAATGTGCCACCTGGAAGGAACACTTTTCAACCCGGTGAGCTGCTTGCAGGCTGTGCAGTGTGCTCCAGATTCTTAGCTTTGTGAGATGTCACATGCTGGGGTGGGCCTTTGAGTCATATCTGCTCCTCTAAGTAACCCTGATATAACTCATTGGCTCACCAAGTTGGACTCGGTTGTATGCATACTTTGGTCTGTTGTAGGCTCCTTATCCTGGGTGAGTAGATATATACTTTGCCTCTCTAAAGGCAGAGTTTTTGTCGGGACCATGATCAGCTCTGTTCCACCACCATTCCCCAAATAACCACTCAGAGACTTATTAATTATAAAAGCTCAGCCAATAGCTCAGGCTTGTTACTAAATAGCTCTTTTTTAAAAATATTTATTTATTATGTATACAATATTCTGTCTGTATGTCTG
>LOJH01040456.1:0-14613 GCA_001685095.1 Ellobius talpinus
TATCTCAGCAGCTATTGGCTGAAGGAGCAGAAGGAGCTCCCGCAACATTTGTGTGCCTTCATTATTGCATTTCTAGTCTGTTTTTAAGTTAAAGATGCTGAACCTTTCACTCACGTAAGGGGCAGCACACTTTTAAGTGTTGATAAGCTTTCATTGTTTTCCTAATATTTCACTTCACTTAGTAATTCATAATGTACATGTCAAGACTTCTGACCATGGATTCTACCTAGCATTAGATGCTTAGTGTATATTAAAGAATGAAACAAATAAGTTTTTACAAAAATTTAATGAAAGTGTAAGAAAGTGGTAAAAATCTATAGTACAAAGTAACCAGCAATGTATAAAGAAAAATAGAGGGAAGAGGTATTTTAGATATTGTTTAAGGGAAAAATGGCTTGTAGCTTTTAGTCAAAAAGAAAAAAGAATTCATAAAATGTGATATTTTTGCGAAGAGATTAAAGCTGACTAGGGAGACATCCATGGAAGAGGTGAGTGTCTTATACTTAGTCTGTGTGCCAAACACATGCATGGTGACCATGGCAACCAGAGGAGGCCATTGGCTCGCCTGGAACAGGAGTTAGAGATGTTTGTGCACTGCCATGTGAGAAAACAGAACAGAACGTAGGTCCTCTGCCAGAGAAGCAATTGCTCATGGATGCTGAGTTGTCTCTCCATCCCTGATGTGGACATTATAAGTTTTGGGTATCTTGAATAATTCAGAACACTCTCTGAAGTGAGTTGCAATGTCTTTTTAGTGATGGCTACAGTTTCCCATGATGAGAGAACACAGCAGCTAAAGTAGGTCACGTACACTGCACAGGCATGTTAAGAGTTTACTTCCAGGGATATTCAGAGCTATGCACAGTTTTCAGCATAGAAAATAAAATTATAGTGTTTTGCGGGTATTCTACGTTCTTTAAAAATAGTATATCATGCAGGTCAGTGGTGGCACACTCCTTTAATCCCAGCATTCTGAAGTCAGAGGCAGGCAGATCTCCATGAGTCTGAGGCCAGCCTGGTCTACAAAGTGAGTTCCAGGAGAGGCTCCAAAGCTACAAAGAAACCCAGTCTCAAAATCCTAAAAAATTAAATAAAAAAGTGTATCATATAAAGAGAATGTTTATCCCATCATTTCTTTCCTTATGTGTTGTTTCAGGATCCCCATGCAGAAACTTGTAAAGAGATCAGCACCTCAGTGGTTCTTGAAACTCAGTGTTTGAGTAAGAGCAATGGAGTTCTACATACAAAACAGCTCAGCCTCTAAAATACTTCAGATTGGTGCATAAGATGAGGTTTACTCTGTCATCCTTTGTATATGAAGAAATTAGCTTGGGAACTTGAAGAATAAGTTGTGAAATATTAGATTTTTAACATGATAACATACTCTATTATTTAGCAACAATAAGATTTTCTGAAACATTAACTATAATAAGTATTAGCAAGGATGTGAAGAAGGAAGTACCGGTTGGTTTTTTCTGGAAATGCAAACTGGTGCTGTCCTGTGTAAAACTGAACATTTCCTTAAAACCTAATGACAAAAATAGACGTGCCCTAAGAACCAGCAGTTCGGCGGCTGAGTATGTGTACAAAGGAGATGAAATCCATATTTCAAAGAGACATGTGCATTTCCATGTTCACTTCAGAACCATTCATAAGAATTAATAAATAGTATCAACCTAAGTATCCATCAAGTAATGACTGGCAAGTACACACAATCCAGCACTATTCAATCGTAAAAGAGAATGAAGTTGTGTTGTGTCAAGATGGACAGAACTAGAAACAAGCGCAGTAGGTTAGGTACTTCAGGATCTCAGTCACAGTAGAATCTGAAGGTTGATGTCATAGTAGTTGAGCACAGAGCTATGGTTGAAGGAGGCTGAAAACAATGAGGTGAATGATAAATGGGTTCCATGACATATATGGGAGTGAATATATCATGTATTGAGAATTATGAAGAGGTAGAAAGATTTTCAAGGCTTTTGTAGCCAAGTAATTCACAAATATCTGAAGTGATACATACATTTAACTTGATTTAAACATTGTACACACAAGATATGAATGTATTGTGATTAGCTGTCACGTCATTAGCAGGAACACATTTTGTAATTTTGTCGATATTAGCAACTACTTTCCTCATAGCCTTCTCAAACTGTAAGATGATTATTAAGGTCAGAAATCAGCAAATTGTATTTGTTCAGGGCTAGAAGGTCAGTATTTTGGAGTTTGCAGCCAATAAAGCATAGTTTATCAGCCTTCAGCTCTGGTTGTTGCTGAAGAGCAGCCTTGGGTAATATAAATGAACGGGTGTGGTTGTGCTTCAGTAACAGTTTACAAACGGTGGTGAGTCAAACCTAGCCTAGGGGCCACTACTGCCAACCTTTGATTCAGATTACACAGGGAGAGCAAAGGGGAGAGCACAGCACAGTCGGCACAACCTTGCTGATTCTTTCATGCTCAGTAGCTCCTGGGTGACATTGAATGGGAGAAAAACTGTGCAAATAAGAACATGAATATAATTAGCTTGCAAGTGTACCATGTGCCTACTGCCTAACCAAGAATACCTCTGGGAAAAATACAAGTTAGTTTTCTTTCCTAACAGAAAGAAAAATATTTGGAAGAATCCAGCATAGATAGATGAAAATCACATATTTGTTTCTCAGAATATTGTAAATGATTTTCAGCATTCCCAAGGCATTCACAGTTTAGACGTACAGGTTGAAAGAATGAATAAATGTTTATCAAATTTTAAAATAGTTGTGAAATTTTAATATTTCTAAGATGCTGTACTTAAAATTTCACACCAATGTAATATGTTTATTCTCCCATTTTCTGGCATTGTTTCTTTAAAGTAATATGTGTGTGCAATATATAATTCTGTATAGCATATTATATTTCATTTCTAAGTACAGTTCTAGATAGGGAACTTGAATTATGATAAAGATTATTAAAAGCCTAAGGCACGATTTAAAGACAGTTCTGAAGAATGCTAATCTCCTAATACCTTAAAAAGAGCTGTTGTTATTTCCTTTTAAGTAATGTACATATGATCTTGGATGATTTTGCCAAACAGAAATTCCCAGCATGTTAACGCCAGACAGGAATGATAGTTTCCAAGTACACAGGTGAAGGAGACGTATCTACTACTCCATGAAGCTGACAGCGGGTGCTTCCCACAATGGCACATATACTCCACAGCCCAATTTTCAGTGGTTAGAGGAGAGGATTTACATAGTAAACAAGTTTGTCAATTTTTTTTCACATCATTTTGTGAGAGGAGAATGTCACTAGAGGAGCTGATCTTAATTGGCTGGTATCCTTCCACAATATGCAGGCATTCCCTGTGATACTTGTGAGTTGATACTCAAAACTTTATTGAGGGTCAAACATACAATGGTGCAAAAAGATGGACATTGGTCATGATTTTTTTTCTCACTAAGTCTTGAGAGAGGGTATTGCAGTTTGCGTGAGAAATGCTCTTCACAGGCTCGCATATTACTACACTTGGTCCCCTGCTGGTGACACGGTTTGGAGAAGCTGTGGACCCTTAAGAAGCTGAAGGTTACTGGAGGAAGTATGACTGGAAACAAGGTTTTATTCCTGCCCCACTTCCTGTTCTGTTTCCTAGAGGCAGAGGAAATGTGATCTCTCTGCACTCTCACTGCAAGGCTGGCCTCACACTCTTGCTGCCCTGCCTCCCCTTCATAATGCCTGGTATCATTCCTGCTGCCATGTCTTCCCCATCACAATGGTACTCTCCTGCTGCCATGTCTTCCCCATCACAATGGTACTCTCCTGCTGCCATGTCTTCCCTGTGACAATGGTACTCTCCTGCCCATGTCTTCCCTGTGACAATGGTACTCTCCTGCCCATGTCTTCCCCGTCACAATGGTACTCTCCTGCTGCCATATCTTCCCTGTCACAATGGTACTCTCCTGCTGCCATGTCTTCCCCCTCATGATGCATGGAACACTCCTGCTGCCATCCTTTCCCCATCATAATGCACAGCATTCCCCTCGAACTGTAAGCTAAAGCAATCTCTTTCTTCCTGAAGTTGTCTTTGTCAGGATCTCTTTTCAAAGCAACAGAAAATTAAAAATTACAGAGGATCTGTTGGAGACAAATGCAGGCTCAATAATCTCACTTGGTGGGGCTCATTATGTATGAGATTATTGATGCCTGAACTGGGACAAATGTTGTCTCCCTACACAACCTCAGATTCATGGACACTCATGGAGAGACACACATATATTTCACTTGAAATATTTTTAATAAAATAATTTCTATGTAAAAGTTAGATTAAAATATAAGTTAAAGAAGTGTTTTTCTTTTACTCTCTTTTAATGTAAATGGACCTATCAATTTTGCATGAAAACAAAAATCCAAAAGTATGTAGCTTATTTCTGGAAATGAATAAAGGCAAGCACAAAGCAAAGGTTAGGAAAGACACTAGAAAGAAAAAGCAAGGGAACAGAGTACAATATGGATGAGACCATTTTGCAAGCCTGTGAGAACTAGTGCTGAATATCACTTACTACTTTACTGTTTTATACTTGAGTACAGGTGTCATTGTATGTTAGTAAATAATATTTTAAAAAGCTGAATGCTTTCATATGAAGTCCAAGTCAGCCTGGACTACCCAGTGAAACCCTGTTTCAAAAAGCAAGAAAATAAAATAAAACAACTGGAACACAGCTCTTCCCCAAATCCCTTTGCTAGCCATATATTAAACAAGTATTAATGTATTTTATAATATTGAATACAATGTCTGTTCAGTAAATATTTGAATAATTGGTCATATAATGAGTTAATAAGGTAAGATGTAAATATACACATATGTCTTATGTATTTAATTTTTAATTTTATTTGTTGTGATGTTGTTAGTGACGGTGGTGGTGGTAGTGATGGTGTGTGTGTGTGTGTGTGTACCTGTCACATGTGTGTGGAAGTCAGGGAATGCTTTCAAGGGCTCCTTTCTTCTTATACCATGTGGGTTCATAGTACTGAAGTCAGGTTGTGATCTTGCTGCTAGTGTTTCTACCAACTAAAGCATCTCACTGCATCCTTGTCAAATTTATTACACATAACATTTGATATTCAAAGTTTCATCCAGGTAACATTATATAATCTGGGTGGGCCATATATAGAAATATTTGTGCCTATGCGTATACATAGACATGTAATGACCATGAGAAACAAGACCATGAATTTAAAAGAGAATAAGGAGGGGCATATGAAAGGCTTGGAGGGAGGAAAGAGAATGGAAAAATAAAGTAATATTATAATCTTATAACAAACATAAAAAGACATAAAGTTGGGCCGTGCATTTTAAAGGTTTACTCAGAGAGGGAAAAACAAGGGTGGAGATGATCAAATTTTATTGTATTAATATATGAAATTATCCAAGAATAAGTAAATAATTCAAAAAAGAAATAAAAGAAGTTATGTTTAGATGCAACAATGGGAGCAAGGAATTTTGTATGATTTATAAGAAATAATATGCATTGAGTGGGGTATTCACATATGACTTATACATTTGCTGAGTTGAGTGGGGCTTTTATACATGACAGTATACATAATGCTGAGTTGAGTGTAATACAAACACATGATAGCACATAATGCTGAATTGAGTGGGGGTATAAACACATGGCTGTATACATAATGCTGAGTTGAGCAGGGTATTCATACATGGCAGCATACACTGTTGAGTTGTGTGGTGGGGTATAAACACATGGCTGTATACATAATGCTGAGTTGAGCAGGGTATTCATACATGGCAGCATACACTGTTGAGTTGTGTGGTGGGGTATTCACACATAGCAATATATATTGCATCTATAATTCTTACCTGTTTTGTTATATGTAATTTTACTCTGTTAAAGTTAAAACCTTCCTTTCTTATTTAGACAGAAAAAGGGAGATGATGTGGGATGTCCTGTACATGTGTTGCTTTTATTGATTGTCTTGGCAGAGTAAGCCAGGTGGGAAATCCAAACAGAGATAGAAAGAGTAGGCAGAGTCAAAGAGACTCCATGTGGTTTTCCATGAAGCAAGGTGTGAGGTAACAAATCACGAGCCTCATGGTAAAATATAAAACAATATAAATGCATTCATTTTAAGTTGTGTGAGCTAGCTAGGAATTTGTCTGGGCCATTGGCCAAACATGGTTATAACTGATATACTTTTTGTGTGATTATTTGGACCTGGGTGGCCAGGAAATGAAAGCACAGTCTCAGTTTACAAGTATATACAATGCTGAGTTGAAGAAAGTCTTCACACAAGGCAGTATACACAATGCTGACCTGAGTGGGGGTATTCACACATGGTGTATCCAAAATGGTGAGCTGAGTTGGGTATTCACACATGGCAATATACATAATGCTGAGCTGAGTGGGGTATTCACACAGTATACAGAGGTAATAGTCATTCTAACTTCTCACTTCGTTAGGGAAATACATTTCACAGTATGATTTTTCTTTTGTCATAGAGTCAGAGAGGATAGAATGCTGATTTTAGAAGTGGCATAGCAAAGAGACAGATGAGAGTTTAAACAATCAAGTCTGAAAGATAGAACTTCTCTGCATTTAATCATTTATGGTAATGTAATAAAGTAAGAAGCTAGCATTTACCAAGCATCATTGCAGGACACTGTAAAACTCCATGCCCTGATTTAATCATCTTAATACTTAAAAACTCAGAATCTTTGGATCACAGTGATGAACCAGCTGAAATGAGAAACACTCTGTCAGGGAACAATGCTATGCAAGGCTAAATATAGATCTGGATTGATCCAGAATACTGATCCACTTTGTTAATGAAAGGAGCCTAAAAGTGTGTTTTAGAACCTATCGTATACTGCTTGTAATTTATGTGAATAAATTTACATGGTGACAAGCAAATTGCTCTAAAGAGGGGTGTTCGACAAATATTATTCAACAGGTCTTTTTACTGATTTCATAACTTTCAATGTGAAATAAGCCACAATGAGACCTTAAATGACTCTGACTCTACAGATTTACCTGAAAAAAAAACCAACAGTTTGTGATTCCCAGTACAAAGTACAGTGAATCAGAGCTGTGTCTTTTGCTTACAGATTTCATCCCCCGAATGATTCTTCATCATCTTAATGGTGTAGACCATCATTAGTATTAGTAAAATTGCGATTTAATCAACTATCTCAGAGCGATTTTGAGAGATTAAAATCTCTGGGGCTGGAGAGAACATACCATGGTTAAGAAACTATAAGACTCCTGGCGAGAACCCCAGTTTGTTAGAATCTATGTCAGGGAGCTTACAACCACTTGCAACTCTAGTTCAAGAAGCATGTCTACCATGGACACCTGAATTCATGTGCACATACCCATCTCTATGTCCATAAATAAAATAAAATAAAAATTAAAGATCCTAGGCTTTTATGTGTGATATTTTCTTTAAATTCCCAATATAAGTTTTCACATATAACCACCTGTGGCAAGCAGAAACTTTTAAATGTTACCCATTAAAGCATATGACTAGTATGTTTATGGCTTTCATGGTCTTGAGCAAACTGAAATGAGAAACAGCACTCTGTAAGGAGAAAATGCTAAATATAAATCTGGACTGATCCAGAATACTGATCCACTTTTTTAACGGAAGGAGCCTAAAAGAGTACTTCCACACACACATGTGGTGAGTTCTGATCACATGTGTTTCCCCCTCTCTTACCCTTACCTCTCACAGTGCTCTGACTGATTCTTATGTTTCTGCAATAGTGCCTCCTTGGCTCTTGGCTTTCAGGTCATCTCTTTGTTTGTGAGTCACTTGCACATGTGAGAAAAGGAATGTGGTACTTGCCTTTAACTATTTTATTTTGCTCAATACATTGACTATGAGTAACATACATTCTTTTTGTGATTTTATTCTTCTTCATGACTCATTGTTATCTTGTACATGCGAGGCTGACTTTACTGGTTTCCTTTGCTGTTCTGAAGAGTCCTTTAGCAATCAAGAGAACATTGATATCTTGTATGCATATTGTCTAGGATTCCTACAGACATAAAGATAGGAGCAGCATAGCTGGATCTCATGGTGTTTCTATTATTACTGTCTTTTAGGAACTTCCATACTAATTTCTCTTGTAGCCATACTAATTTACACACTCCATACAATGGATTCATTTCTCCCCCCTGTGCATACCCTTACCTGATTTCATTATATTTTATTTGATAGTGACCATTTTTGTTGAACTATATCTTAAGTTATTTTTCTATTACTGTGATAAAACACCATGACCAAGGATACTTAGAAAAGAGTTTATTTGGGCTTATGCTTCTAGTGGGTTGGAGTCCATGATGGAAGAGCAAAGGCATTGTGCCCGAAGTAGCAGCTGAGAGCTCACATCTGGTACCCAAAAAGAAAGTAGAGAGAGTCAACTAGAAATGGCATGAGTCTTTAAACTCCTAAAACCCATCCTGCAGTGATATACTTTTTTCAACAAGACTAACCCCCTAAACATACCAATATCACTATCAACTAGGAACCAAGTATTAAAATGCCTGAGGGTATGGGGGATATCTTATTCAAACTACAATGGGGTAAGATAGAATCACCCCAGACTTTAAATTCCATTTCTTAATATCTGAAGGTGTTAAAGTATTAATCCCCATAAATTGACTGGCAATTTGGACTTCTTTTAAGAAGTTTTCAAATTATTCCACATTTATTAACTGAGTTACTTATTGTTAATTTTTATTTCTGAGTTTGATATATTATGAAGAATGTTTTGTCAGATTCTATACTGGCAAAGGTTTTATCTAGTTATATAGGTTAGCTTGTGCTCTGCTGGTTAGTTATTTTGCTGTGCTGAAGGTTTTTAATCTTTATGTAGTTATTTTTTTATCAAAGTTTACTTTTAATTTCCATAGAATACCATTGGTATTTGTCATAGTTAAGGTTTACTATTGCTGCGACAAGACACACACCATTATAAAGGCAACTCATATAAAGAAAACATTTAATTGGGGTGCCTCCCTTACAACTTCAGAGGTTCAGTCCATGATGATCATGAATGAAAGCATGGAGGTGTGAAGGCAGACATGGTGCTGGAGCTGAGACTGCTACATCTTGCAGGTAACAGGAAATCAACAGACATACTGAGCAGGATGTTGTGCATAGGAAACCACAAAACCTGCTCCACGGTGACACACTTCCTCCACCAATGCTATACCAACTGCAGTACAGCCACACCTCCTAATAGTGCCACTTCATATGACATTCTAGGATTGATTATGGGATTATGGGGGCCAATTACATTCAAACTACTACAATGTTTTAATGCAGCTTTATTTAATATGTAGATAATTTTTAGTCACATGGATGTTTAACAATTTTAATTCTCTCTATCCAAAAACGAACTTGTTCTTTATGTATTTTTTAATTTCTTTCCTCAGGCCTTTCTGGTTTTCATTGTACTGTTTTCCTTCTTGTTAGGTGCATCAGAGGCCTTAAGTTGTGTTGTTGTTTTGTTTTAATTTCTAAGGCCATTGTGAGTAGTACTCTTGGTGTGTAGACAAGCTACCGGGTTTTTGCACGTTGGGGTTGTGTCCTACTTTCCTGACTGGTCAACTGACTCCAGCTGGAGCCTAGGAGTTTGTAAGCACGATTGGGTCAGAATCCTCGGAACTCTCATCATCTGACTTCCTCCTTCCCTGTTTGTTTCCATGTTCTTTCTGCCTTTCACCTGGCCTCTCTGATTGCAATTTCAAATAGTAGATGGAGCAATAGTTCAGAATGAGCATCCTCGTCTCCTTCCTGTATTTTAGAGAGAATGCTTTTAAGTTTTTCCATGGGGATATTGATAACTTACATGAGATTATAAAATAGGGAGACAGCACAGATTTTCAAATATCTGTTTTTTGAAAGATTTTGTAAGTAATTAGGTGAATGTTGCATTTCAATAATGTTTGAATGTGTTGAGAACTTTAAAATTGGATTTGAGGATATTAGACCACTTTTTCTTGATTTAATTTATACATTTTCAGTGAAAGCACCTGGAAATCATTGTGAAGAAGGCCATTAAGATTCCCCTCTTAGGAATTATAAAGTTGCTGTTTGGGGAGACAGAGATTCATTTTATCTCAGAAGTTTATTTTTGTTATTGAGATATTTGATGTGAGTGTTGAAACAGAAGAAATCTCTTTGAGCATATAAGGGATGTAAACTTCAACTGGTAAATTTCTCTAGTTTGTTAAAATTAAAAACAATTCTCCAAATGTTTTTGCATGAATACCTAAGATCATGTTTGCCATATTCCTTTTCTTTAATTTGTAACTTGTACTTGTCAATTTTGTATCAAATATATATGTGCTGTTTTAATGATCAAATATCTACATCATTACCCATGGAAAAAAGATTGAAATAAGCAACAAAATTACTTTTACTATCTGTACAAAATTAAACAACTTATCATTTAATATATTTAGTTTTAGTGAATAGAAATGTAAAGGGTTTCCATGTGGAAAAACAACCATACATAACATGATAGAGAAATAAATGTTTTGAGAGAAAAGAGTTTGAATTTTGTTCTGAGTCTCTCCTGTGCTGTGAAACTGTTGATATGCTAGAGTTTGTATTTATGATTCTTCCTGTGATTTACTAACTCAAAAATAGGTGATGATCGTATCTCATAAGCTTATAATCTGTTGACAGAATAGTCATGATATTTATACTTTTATTACAATGGTTAGTGCACAGTAGAAAAGCAAGTGATTATGGAAATCACATAAAATAGTGAAATAAAAATAGCCACATAGTAAAGGCTAACAGGTTAAGTGTAAGAGTCCAGTAACAAATCCTAAACACAATAGGCTTCCCTTAACATACATTTTTATTACAAGTTGTGTGTTAGGATTCTCCAGCAACATAGCATCACCCTCCCAGATTTTAACAAAATTTGAATGAAATGACAAGAAACTCACTCTTTTAAGCAGAGAGTTTGAGAAGTGCTATGAACTATGGTGAACTAGGTGGGGATATACAAAGCCAGGAGTATAAATTCTAGCCCAAGTCAGAAGAGTGAGAACCAGTGGTAGGGCTGGTGTAGATTCCAGTCTAGTTCTGAAGTGAGATCTAGAGGTAGTCAACACATGGAATTTGGTCCTCCTCAATGTTTTCGTTCTATCACAGTCTCCAGATAGTTCCTACTGACATGGGAGAGGACATTCTGTAAGCAGCACCCTTTAAAGACACAATAAATGATAATATAATCAGTTAAATGAGCACCCTAGTGACCTTATTAGAATGATATGCAAACTTTAATGAGGGGGGAATATGTCTGAAAAAATGACACACTTTGATATTTCTGAGATATATTTAAAATTTAAATGACACAGAAAGTAATAATAAAATAAAAGACAATTTAAGGCAATGTACAAAAACATGAGGCAAAATCAAAGATTCAGAAAGTTTATAGAGTCAGATACAGAAGTTCAGTCATATGACATGACTATTAGTTGAACTAAAGACAACTAAAATACATTAAAAAGAGCTTTAGAGTTTTAGTGTATACACCTACACTGCAGAAATCTTCTTTTCTTGCTAATTCTCATGTGGACTCTTTACAAATATTATATTTCTCATGGGAAATGGAGTAATACACCTTTGGTATAGATCATTAAATCGTATCTTCCTAAATTTGTATGTGTGTTTGTGTGTATGTGTGTGTATGTTTGCATGTGTATGCCTGTGGTGCATGTGTATGTTCATAGTATGCATGTGTGAATATGTGTATATGCGTGGTGTGTATGTGTGTAATATGTATGTGTGGTGTGTGGTATGTGTATGTTGTATGTATGTGTGTGTGGTGTGAGTGTTTGTATGTATGTGTGGTGTATGTGTGTGTGTTCTGTGTGTGTGTGCTGTGTGTATGGTATATCTATGTGTATGTGGGGTGTGTGTGTAGTGTGTATATGTGCTGTGTGTATGTATGAGGTGTGTGTCTATGTGTATATGTGTGTGGTGTGTGTATGGTTCTGTGGGTGTATTACATACCCACCACCATCATCAGACATCTACACACCATTCTTTGAAACTTTAAAGATTATAGCATTTACCTAGCAAAACTTAAAGGATGAGAACAACTGTAAAATGTAAATAATGAGATCAAGTCTTTGTAACCCAATAGGAAAGCAAGAGAAACAATGACAACTGCTGGAAAAGTCCTTAATCAGGGTTTCTACAATGCAGCAGCTGTGGGGCAGTCTCCGTCATTTACAACCCGACACTCAGGCATAACTCACCAGCACATAGAAAGTGACCTGCTAGGCTGACCTTTTCTTCATAAATGAATTTATGAAGACTTAAAAAATCATAAAACTCTTTCTCAAATAATCTATCCACAGAAGAATAGGACATGAGAAAAAATGAGTATCTCAGGACATATGAAAGATGCGTAATAAACATTGATTAGAAAACTTAGTAGAGACAAAATTGATGGAATAAAATGAGGTGAAATAGGGAAATAGAATAAAATGTGAATGATAGAAAAGCAGAAGATGAAAATTCTCAGACTTCTTGTCTGCAAGATAGTGAACATGGCTAGGGAAGGTTTAATCAGCAAAAGATTTCCTCTGAATGGGTAGGCCTGAAAGATCCTTAGAGAGTCACAAAAGAAAATAAATTCTAGTTTTATTATATTTTATAAAAAAATAAAAGATGGTAAAACTACAAATAAAATTTTAAGCAATCAGAATTTGATTCAATTGTAGGTGATTCTAATTGTTAAAAGGAACCATTTATGATGGCATACATGATATCATAATGACACGAGAAGCATTGGCATCAAAGTCATAAAACAACTTTTATCAAATTTTAGCTTTAAAGTCTTAAAGAGAACACACACATAAACACATAACAATTAACAAATCAATGTTACCAATATGATCCATCAATTGGTAGATACATCAATAACAGATAGAGAGGCACATACCAGTACTTACTTAGGCAGAAAGAGATACAAATAAAACAATCTGGGATACAGATACGTATATTCAACATCATAGGAAGTGATAGGAAAATCATCAGAACTTAAAAATAGCTTTGAGTGGTGTATTGTAAAGAAATATATCCACCACAAAATTGACTCTATTATTTAAAAAGCTCAAAAGCAGAACAAAGTGCTAGAAGATTGCAGAAGCAGTGTGATCGTGCTGGTTTTATATTTTTTATTTAAAAAATCTATCTTTCATTTTACATACCGAACCCAGTTCCCCCTCCCTCCCTTTCTCTCATCCCCTCGCCTCTCCCCTTCCCACCCCCTATATGCTCCTCAGAGGGTGTAAGGCCTTCCTTGGGGAGTCAAAGTCTGGTATACCAGGTTGAGGCGGGACCAATTCCCTGACTCCGTAACAAGATGTACAAGTTATCCCACTCTATGGAATTTGGCTCCAAAAAGCCAGCTCATGCGCCTGGGGTAGGTCCTAGTGCCACTGCCAGCAACCTCCCCACTACAGATCAAGGCACATAACTGTCATCCACATTCAGAGGATCTAGTTCAGTCCCATGCAGGCTCCCAAGGCAGTCCTTGAGCTCCCACTAGCTCAGGTCTGTTGTCTCTGTGGTTTACCCCATTGTGCTCATGACTGCCTCCCCTATCCCTCCACCCTCTCTTTAACTGAACTCCAGAGCCCAGCCCAGTGCTTGGCTGTTAGTCACTTCATCTGTTCCCATCAGTTACTGGATGTAAGCTTTCTACTTCCCCATGTAGGTCGACTGTGCTGTGTTTATTTGAGCTTTCCCCACTTGTCATAGACCAAGCCAAGGTTTGAACTATTTTTTTTATTATTAAATTTTTCCACTTTTCCTGTCCCCAAAGAAAACCTAAAACTCTTCAAAGAGATGCAGTAAGTATAGGAAAACAAAGAAAGGAGTAACGTTTCCCTATTTGCCTTCCCTTGTTTTAACTCATTGTGGAACATGAAATCATAGGGTGCATGCAAGTCAAAATTCCTGTCTGCTTTAGAGAAAACTACAAATCCTAGAAGAGGATTCCTTTCCTTTTCACTTCTTCACTTCCCATCCCTTTCTCCCAACCCCCTGCTGCTCCACCAGACAGTGTCCTTCCTAAAAGCAGTTTCACCAATAGATTTCAGAAAGAATAGGACATGGATAACTGTTCTGTTGAGAATATGTGGCAACCCATCAGGAAAATTATCTTGGTGGAGATGTTTTTGAAAAATAGCAAGTGCAATTGTCTAAAATACCTACTCATTTGAACTTGATTAAAGTGTATGGCTGCAAAAACTATTAAAATGACATTTCCACTTGGATGAAATTATGCTACACTCCAAATGGTGGGTCATATTAAAGTTAAAGGATCTTGTTTTTATTGTTTGGTGGATGTTATTGTTTGGTTGAGCTTTCTTTCAGAGGTCAAGTTATACTCTGGCCAATTTGTGAAAAGTTGCAAAAGTAAATTATTGTCTATTTCATATTTTTACCCCACATTCAAGTTTAAATAGTAGGCTTTCAAAAATTAAATTAATGCTCACCTTCCTAGACCTTGATGGAGGGGGGAGGACGTTGGACTTCCCACAGGGCAGGGAACCCTGACTTCTCTTTGGACTGGAGAGAGAGGGGGAG
>LOJH01040457.1:278-14201 GCA_001685095.1 Ellobius talpinus
CTGTCTGTCTGTCTGTCTGTCTGTCTGTCTGTCTGTCTGTCTGTCTTCCTGTCTGTCTGCCTAGCACTTTCTGCACACGCTAGGCTCAACTCTAGATTTCCATTTGGTGAGTCCTGGCAAGGGCCTTTGCTAACTGTTTCGGGCTCATGGCACTGCTCTTCTTCTTGCGCATCCTGATACCAGCACTTGTCACTGTTTGTCACACTCCTGGGGATCTTGCAGCACTCTCCTTCTCCCACCTTCCTCTGTGCAGCTCTCTTGTGCTGCACACTCCCCTGCTGTTTGTCTTCTGTGCCATGGACTTGATTCTCTTCCGTGTATCTGACCTCATTCACAAATTTCTTCTTTGTTCTTCTCTTTAAGAATTATGTTTTAGCCAAGGGTAATTTACCAGTGACTCTATCACTGTACAATATGACTCATCTTTTGTCTTTCCTGGCCACTAACAGCCCTCCCCTCTCCATGATGTAATGGTGATGAGCCCAGTCTTGTACAGGTCTTTTTCGTGTTTTCACAACTGCTGGGACTTCATACATGCATGTGCCCTGTTGAGTCTGGAAGGCACTATTTTCTTGAAATCACCCACCACATCTGGCTCAAATAGTTCCCAATTTATTTTATTTATTTCATTTTTAAATAGAAAATCAATGATACATCTTTTAAACAGACAAAATTGCTTCATAAAAGCTTAGCAAATTGAATCTAGTGAAGAAGGAAGACAAATGCATCATGATCAAGTGAGACTGATGAAAATAACGAGAATTTAATGATTGCCATGAATCAGTGTAAACCCTATATTGTCTCACTAAAAATAATGTATATATGGAATAGATGTAGCAAAGGCATTTGGCCATATTCAACTTACAGAGGAAAATGTCCTATAGATTAGGACTAGAATAAGTAGCACCCAATCGTTAAAGGTTAGATATGAAAATTCTATAGTCAGCACAATCAGTGAATGACTCAAAACCAAGTCCCTCACTGTAACTGCTAACCAGGACAAGAAGCGATTTTACAAAGACATAAATTTTGAAATGAACGAAAACCATATTAGCCAGGTAGCTCAGCAGGCGGAGGTGCTTGCTGCCAACACTGAGGACCCGAGTTGGATTCCCTGGATCCACACGATAGGACACAGCTGACTGTTGTTGGCTGTCCTCTGTCCTGCATTATGCACACACACGCATGTGTGTGCACAAAACATTCAGGCATGCACACAAACATGGATGAATGTTATTTATAAAAAGAAAATGATGTTTATAATCAACATGATTATATATATATATTCCCAAGTTATGTATAAAAAGTAACAGAACTGACGAGTTCAGTAACAGTCCATGTTAGAGTTGATATAAAAACTTACAGCCATTTATCTTAACAACAAACAGTTGATTATAGAACTAGAATGCATTAGTGCCATGGCATGGGAGAACAAACAACATTAAAGACTAAATTTAATAATAAAATGTGCGTGAGTCATGTACAACAAATACAGGTGAAAGAGGTCAAATAAATATGTAGAGGTATAGTTTAATGACTCAGAAGATGAAATGCTCTTTTTAGCTTTTCCCAACCTGATACAACTTCAAAGTGGTATTAGTAAAAATCTCATTTTATGGGGGTAGAAATCAATAAGATACATCTAAAATTTGTTTGGAAGTAAAATTTTGTAAGAGAAAAACACAAAGTTGGAGATTAGAGATTACACAGCATATAGTACCAGAACAAAATTATAGCAATATAATATGTTTAAGAAAACACATAAGTCTTCAGGACCAGTAGGTTTCAGAACTTAAACCTCACATATATGTTCAAGTAAATTTTGACAAAAATTCAAAATAATGACATGGTGGTAAGAGTCCTCTTAACTAGAGGTGCCAGTGTAACTGAACATGTGTGAAAATGTTTTAATCTCACCTACTACCTTATATGAAACACCCAAATTAACTCAAGATAGATAATTCTGAATGTAGAGCCTAACCTAAAAAGGAAAGGCAACAGAAACCCTCACAGGAACATGTCAAGAATCTGAAATGTTTGAGACACCTACATTTTACCTATCCATAAGATAGATATAATGTAGAAGTTAAACGAATGAGACCTCACCACAATTAACTTTATTCTAGTACCAGAGGTCCAATCCAGGATACTGTGAGCTTTAGACATGTGCTCTATCCCGATCAGCACTCCTAACCCCACATTAAAACATTTGCTTTGTGAAGAGGAGTTTGACAATACGGCAAAATGAGCCACTAGCTATGAGACAGCCGTTGCAAAGGAGGACACATTTTCTCAAAGCGGATTAGACAATAAATTACAAAATACATAAGAGATATGAATGAATGGCAGGTCTGATTCACGAATAAAATTGCAAGTAAAAAGAATGTTCTAATTATATATAGAATAACTAAAATAAATAAAATCAAATTTATTAGGTATTTGCCAGAATTCAACTTTGCTGATAGAATCATGAACCAATATAACCATTTGGTAGTTTTAAATAGCAAATATCCATTTAATTATCCAAGCTAACAACTCTCTAAATATGAAACAGAAATGAAAATCTGAGTCTTCAAAAAGTCTCAAGTACAAATCCTCCCAGTGACTTCAATACAAGCTATCATGAAATTCTAGGATACAATGCAAAGGGATGAACTAACACCATACAGAGCAAGAAAGAGAGATCTCAACATGTTTAAGTACTGAATCCCAGACACAGAACATTGCATAATGCTACAAATCTGTTGGCCTAAATTCTCTGCAAAGAAAAACCATGGCGATAAAGATCTAACCTCTGGTTAGTAAGGGTCAGAGGTGGCAATAAGTTTGAAAATGATCACGGGGCACAGGAAGGTGACAGATTATGATTTTACATTTGATGAGATTTTATTATATACAAAGTATACTTCAAAAATCTTACTAACTTTAAAAAGCTATTCTTTCATTTAGTGTTACTAACAGAATCCTATGCGGGACTCACTGCCACCTACTGGTACGATGGTGCAATATTTGTAGCCCTCTTCGCAGGTTAATAAGAACAGCTAATAGTCATTAAGCGCTTGCTGTAGGGTAGGCCCTGGTTTGAGTGGCTTCACAGGTTTTGCTCATTTAATCTTTCCGTCGCCCCTGAGAAGGTCCATAGTGCCGTCTTCACATAACAAAGACGAAACTGATCCTCAAACACTCATCGACAGCTATTAAGAGGTAAATGTACAGGCAGCCTGAGTCTAGTGACCAGAGAGCACAAAAGGTCTAGCTTTGAGAAAACGTGATTTCCTGAGGCTTATCTCACAACGGACAGGGTGGTTTCCAGACCCTAACAGTAGTCGGCAGATCAGCCATGGCTTTACTGAAGCACTGTCAGCAGTAACACGTCTCTTATCGAAAGCCAATCAGCTACTTACTTGTAACTTTGTGCAATTTTAAACCAAAAGTACTTCTTGCAAGAATCTCTAACATCCATTATGACATCCAGCGTGAGAAACTCTATTTAGAGTGTTTAGAATTTAGAGGTGGAGTCCTTAGTTCAAGTGCAGTTCTCCAACTCTTCCAGCAGATGGCAATACAGCCTTTGTTAAAAATGTTTGCCTGTATGGCCACTAAAGATTTAGCCTTTGTGTCTTGTTTTGTTGTCTGTTTTTCTGTTTTTTTTTGGTTGTTGTTGCTGTCGTTCTTCTCTGTAATGAGTCCTTTAAAGCTGGTGGAGTGATTCTACTCCAGATATAATATCTTAACTATAAAGGGTAAGCCGGATGCGGAAGTCTTTAGATTGAACGAACACTTCTATGGTTAAATCTGGAAGCGGGGTGATGAAAATTTGATTTTTAAGTTAGGGGTACAAACATGAGGAGACATTGGCAGTCATGGAAATGACAACTGAGCAACGGACTGCCTGCTTTGGTGTCCACAAGAAATATCAGTCAAAGAGAAACCGGTGTTCTAGTCCGATTTGAGTGGAGGAGTCTAACTAACGGTATGGCAGAAGGAACAGGTGTCTGCTAAGGCTGTTTTTGGAGGTACCATCTTTCACCAATTTCACACAGCCATCTACAGCTGAGTCGGCTGGACCCATGAGAAATACAGATCAAGAGTCAGATGTGTCTGGGCCTGGAGGTACCGGACTGTAGCCACCACCAGCAGGAAGACTGAGGCCAGAAAAAACCCAAGTTCAAGTCACAAGTTTAAGACCCGCCTGGATCCTGTTTCAAAGCAAAAGGGGGCTGCAACCATAGCTCCAGTGGTGGAGCACTTAGGTAGCCTGTGCAAGATTTGCTCTATCTCTGGGTGGGAGGGGAGAGGGGTTTCACCAAAGAGCTTGTTGTTGTCACCGGGGGAGCAGAGACAGTCTGAGAGAGAAAACATGAAAGTTCTAGAAACCTTCTCTTAAATGCACGTAGGAGAAGCCCATGTGTCTGGCATCTTAGGAGCCTATGGGCAAGGAGGAAGGAAACAGGAGCAAGAGATAATCTCAAGACTTAGGAAATGTGGTGAAATGAAACCACGGGCCCCTGAGGAATGGTTGGCTGAGCTAATGGAAGCAGAAAGGTTACTATGAGCACGTAATAGAAAGAGCATGGAAAACATAAAAACCCTTTTTAGAAACTTCACAGAGGGTGGGGCTTGGAGTGTGGGGAAGGGAGGAGAAAATTCTGCAGGTTGTGCACACACAGGAGCAGCAGAAATCCCGACCGAACAAAGAGGCTCCAGCCCTTTTGCGTCTGCACTGAAGGAGCCATCTGACATTATATTGAAGTTGTTTCCCTTTTTGCCTTAAATGACATTTAGATAATCTAATGAAGCTATATAACTTCATTTACCAGCAGTTTTGTTGATGTCAGAATAAAATTAGACGTATAATTTTAAGGCACATTCTTGAAGATGTTTTTCATTTACTTACCATGTGTCTGCTCGGCTCCTCTCTCTGGCTGATGTCTGAAGTTTGGAACTAAGAAGGTCAGCCAAGCTAGTCTACTTTGCCGTGAGCATTCAAGATCTGGTGGCATTATGGCGAGTGACAGGCCTAAGGGGACTGCTGTGGCATCTATGAAGCATTTACAGACTTTATTTTATTTTATTTTATTTTATTTTTTTGAGACAAGGTTTCGGTGTAGCTTTGGTCTTGTAGTCTTGGAACTAGCTCATGTAGACCAGGCTGGCCTCGAACTCACAGAGATCCGCCTGCCTCTGCTTGGCGAGTGCTGGGATTAAAGGCGTGTGCCACCCCTGCCCGGCGAAGCATTTACATTCTTACGGTGGTCTCTATCCCACCGTTATGCTTCAGCTTCGAATGGGCTTTTGCTCCCAAGATTTCCAAAGATCTCTTCATTCTTTTTCTTCTGTGTTCTTCCTAAAGGAGAAGAAAGCTTGCTGAGGTGTAGGCCGAATCTGCCCTGCTGGAGCTCTGGTTTTCTCTTGTCTTCTCGTGCAAAGGATTGCAAAGGCCACCATCGAATCTGCCAGGAAGAATAACAGCGCCAAAGCCGAGAGTAGCTCTGCAGTCAAGTATGGCAAACACACTGGTTTCATTAAAAACCAATAATAATAAGACAGAATTTCCAAACACGGAGGCAATGGAAAGTGGAGAAAAGACAGGAAGAGAGCCGCGTGTAGGGATCCCCAGGGCCAAGAGCCTGTTCCTCCAGCATTGCTAAGCAGTTTGTTTGTAAGCGCGAACATACTCGGTTTCAAGTGGATTCTTTGAAGCTCTATGTCAACAGCCACCAAGGAACATAGAGTCAGGTTGCCCTGTTACACAGTCTAATGTGAAAGCCCTTGGGGGAAGGTTACAGAAAAGCAGGGGTCCTCTGCTGTAGATTTTAGATGTTATCTGATGATGCTCACAGCTTCCGAGTTGGTGGACACTGGTGGTCTGTGTCCATTTCATAGCTTGTTAGTTGGTAGTTGAATGAATGCTAGGTTGGACAATGAATGGCTATGAAGGGGGTTATAGATAATACTCTTATAATTTTTCTCTAGATCTGTGACATTCCAACTCTCTACAACCACCAGGCAGTCAACTGGCCTTGCAGAATCTTTAACACAGGCATATCTTATTCTTAGAAAAAGGAGACTTAAAATGTGTAATGTGCTTAGAGAACATCACAAAACTAGTAGGCTGGGCTCCTAACATTGAAATTTTGCCTTTTTTTTCGTCTGTTTCAGTCAGTGTTTCCCAGTACAGGCTAAGATGGCCTGAAACTCACAACCTTCCTTCCTCAGCCTTCCAAATGACCAATGGGATTACAAATGTGGTTTACCATGCCAGACTCTAAATCCTAATTTGATGGCCATTCGCATATGCTTCCAACACCTTACCATGTAACATGGACAGAAACACGGATTAGTAAAGACTAACTGAAGGAAGAGATTCTGTATCCATGTAGATTTTCCTCTAGTCCTCAGGCAAGCTTTCACTGGTAAAATCTTGGCCTCTGACGATCACCTTGGAAGAACTCATATTAGAGTGTCCGTGTGTAACAGTTTGTAAGGGAATTATGTTTCATGTCTACCAATCTTTTATTTCATTCAAACCCTTATTTCTAACATTCCTGTCCAGAGACCTTTGCTATGGCTGGAGGACTTAAACGGAGGGAGGCCTCCCCAGAGCACACCCATCAAGCCTTCCTCCTCTGTTGTCTCCTGATTCCACTTTGGTCTCTATTGGAAGTCTGGTCTTCTTCCTCCTTCAGGCTCCTACCTGGCCCTCACATGAAGTCCTGCACCTATCCAGGCCCATTCCCAGGACATTTACAGCATCCTAATCCATTCCTTACTTTGAAGTCCATGTCCAAGATCACGGATGGTGGTCCTTTCTCTGTGTTAACATCCGTTCCTTAGGAAGCAGAGCCTGGGGCGTTATCTGAGAAGCTGATCTCTTACAGCTAGCTAGCTGTCCACAACTTCCAGGAAGTCCAGGCTGAAAGAGAGTTCTGTGCTATGGAGCTGCACACGGCTTCATGTGTGCACAGCTGTTCGGCCCTCTTGTAGGGAGCCTCATGAAAGAGAAACAAAGTTGCACTGCATCAGACCTCTACTGGCCATAGAAGAAGACTTTTGGTTTTGTTTTGTTTTGTTCTGTTGGTCTCTTCCTCTTCTCTTGCCTTGCATTTATCTGAGGTCCTCTGCTAGGGGAATGGCCTTTCTGCATTTCTAGCTTCCATTCTGCTCATCAAATGGGCTCAGTGAGGGGGTGGGAACCAGCTATTGCACAGAGCACAGGTGTAATGCTTTCATTTGGGCAGATGCTATTGATGTGAAGTGTGCACATGACTCTACTGCATGTGGTATCTGTCCCTGCAGTCACGCGGCTGACAAACCATCAGGAGTGTTCAGGTGTGGGTGTGGGGCTCCATGAGCTGGGTTAGCTGTGTTTCAGTGGTGGAGAATCTTGATCCAAATGCAAACCATGGTCTTCACATGCTGGAAGGCAGGTTTTCTTTTTCCTTCCGTTGCCATTGCCTTCATTCTAGAGATCTTGGATCTTTCTGCAGGACACCATGTCTACTGACAAGCCCGGGAGCCATGTCATCTCCTGCATGTAGTGTATGCTTATCTGCTTTTGCTATAGAAAGTCTTACAGCTAGTGGTTACCCGCCCACTGGGGCATGGCCTCTTATACTATATATGCTGATGTAGAGCCTACGTCTGGCCTCTTTTTCGGCTTCTCTGTTCCGGTTGCGGATTTTGGTTTCTGATCTCCGTTCCAGCACAGGATTCTGATTTGTGAGTCTACCCCTAAATAAATAACCATCTATTTCTCAAATCTGAGCTAGCGTGGGGTTTCTTTTAAGCGTCTTTCTTCATGCTTTCACTTTGGGAATCCTACCTTGTGTCTTTAAATGTGAATGAACTGGCTTTGTGAATTTGAGAGCTTCCTAGGATCTACTCATTAGGGCTATTTAGGTCATTGCATATTATCAAAGAAGAACCCAATCAAAACTTCACTTGGGGCTCTTGATGTAGCTCAGTGGAAGGTGCTTGTCTAGCATGTGTAGAGTCCTGTGGTTGAGTTCCAGCACTAGAAACCATAAACAGATTAAAATTCATTTTGTCATGATTATTGTGTTTTGCCAGATGGCCTAAAATTTTTATTTCTTTATTGCTTTCATGAAGCACATAAATCAATGAGTTCAGATTACAGTTCTGGTTTGAATTTATAAGTCCTTACATGGACTCGTATGATTGCACATTTGGTCCCCAGCTAGTTTGGTAGGTGGTGGATTCTTTAGGAGGTGGTGCCCCAGGGGAGAGTGTGAGGTTTTATAGACAGACCCCATATCCTGTTAACTCTCTGCTGAGTGCCGATGTGATGTGATCCTGTTCCTGCCAGGATGTCTTCACTGTCTGCTGCCACCACATCCCAGTGATGTTGGACTGTATCTCTTAGAACTGTAAGCCAAATAAACTTTTTATCCCTTAAGTTTCTTTTGACAAGGTATTTCATCACAGTAATGAGAAGGCAGTTAAGTCAGAAAACTTGGCCCCAAGGAGGACATAGTGCTGTGGCTATGATAAAGCAGATCTCATGGTCTTTGTACTAGTTTCGAGGAGGAATGGGGAAGAGTTTGGAGCCACCGGTGTCCTAATATGGTCTTTGTTGCTCTGATAAACATGATTGCAAAAAGCAGCTCAGGGAGGAAAGGGTTATTTAATCTTACAACTACTGGCTCTCAATCCATCACTGATGAAAGTCAGGGCAGGCATTTGTGGAAGGTACCTGGAGGCAGGAGTAAAGCCGAGACCATGGAGTAATACAGTTTACTGCCTCAAACAGCTTGCTTTCTTAATAACCAGGAGCTACTATCCAAGAGGTGGAACCATCTCAATGAGATGAGCTCTCCCAGTTTAATCATCAATCAGGAAAACACCTACCACAGGCAGGCCCACAGGCAAAGCTAATGGAGTAAATCCCTCAGTTAGGTCCCTTATTACCAGGTGACTCTACTTTGACAAAATCTAAGCAGAAAACTATGGTTGTAGGATGTACACCAAGAAGAAGAGCAGACATGGAGTGGCATCATTCCAAGTTAGAAGCTTTGTGTGCTATAGGGTGTAGAGCTAGAAGGTTTAGGCTAATGACAACCTCTAGAGCCCAGATAATTCACCATGAGTGTTTCTAGATGCTGGGCATGGTGTTTCAGGTATAGTTTTGTTCTCTGTTCTATTTGGGTTTGCTTTGTTCCTGTCATTCCTTTCTATGCTCCAACTCTTCCATTTTGGAATAGGAATATTCACTTTGTGTCATTGTATGTTGGATTGTGTAAACTCAATTTTACTGTGACCTAATCAAGAGAATTTCTTCTCTCTAAACATCTCCCAGTAGCTTATTTGGAAGCTCATGTCTCTATGGAAAGACCTGGAGGTATAAAACTGATTTAACTCCTACTACCATTACAAATACTTGAGCTCCATTCTTGTTTTCACTAGTCACCAGTAAGCACAATTTAACCTACAGTTCCTCATGAAAAGTACCACCGAAACCACAAGCAGCCTGGACATTCACTTCACAGTCACTGTGGTGGGGGCCAGCCCTCAGGCTTGGGCCACTTGAACATGCATGTTGCAATATGTTGACCAGACCCTGCTTCTTGCGGTATCTATGATGGGACCAGAACATTCCATCAACACTCATAACAATAGCTCTTTAGTAACTTAAGATTTGGGGTTAGGGAATAATGAACTCTTAAAATAAATTAGCTCTTGAAGAATAGTGTCTATTAAAGGTGACAGTCAACTACCCATTGACTAATCAGTCTCAGCATACTTCACTTTGGAACACCAGAAAGAGTATAGTGTCAGGACTGGGGTGTGATTTGAGTTTAAAAGTTTCTGGACCTTATTTTTCTTTTCTGGAAAATTGGAATAGAAAGTTTGACCCTGCAAAATGATCGTAAAGATGGTGTGGGACACTGGAACCAGCAGGCCCACTATCGACGCCTAGGAGGCTTGCAGTATTTCTATTTTTCTGCTTCCCCTTCCTTTTCTCCCCAATTCTACCACCCTCACATTCCTATAAACTCAGGACAGTTGCTCTGATTTCTTACACCCATGTCCTCTGTCTAGGAAAGGTAGTTTTCAGTCTGACTTGCCTCACAAGTAGAGAATACATTCTTGGGCAACACTATGCTTTTCTTCATTACAGATGAAATACATGAGGTTTAAGTGACTTATCTGCTCAAGCAGTACAGGCTTGCCTTGAATGTCCAGTCTTCCTGTCGCAGCCTCCTAGTTGATGGGCTTCCATTTGAATGCCATTACACCTAGATTCTCAGTTATTAATAACAAATAATGAAGTGATTCATAGTCACATTTCTTAGAAAGTCAGTCAATGCACAGCAAAATATTGTCTTAGTCTTCAATGACTTACCTTTGTGCGTATCCCTGTGTGTATATCTGTGTGTGCATTCCTTTGTGTACATCTGTTTGTGTGTGTGTCTATGTATGTTTGTGCATATTTATGCACACATATGCACATGGATGTGGAGGACAGAGGTCGATATCATTCCTCGGGTACTATTTATTCACTTTTTAAAGAGAGATTTACTATTTTTGATAGATTGTATCTCTGTGTGGATGTGTACCTGTGAATACAGGTACTAAGGAACCTAGGAGAGGGGGAGATGGACATCCTGGACCTGGAGTTATAGCATTTCTGAGCCTTTCTATATGTATGTGGGGAAGTGTACTCTGAAAGAACATGGTGTATTTTTGAGCCAAGTAATCAATCTAGGATGTTTGTGTTCTCTACCAAACACAGGAGAGACTATTGCCGTGTGTGGAAATCAAGGTTTGTGGCATACTTGCTGTGCCTTGGAATTTGGTGCATGAAGTTTGGATCATAGAATGATCTCAGTAAATCTTTAAAAAAATCAAACTATCCCATTTTTATTCCTTGACAGTTTTATACATGTTTATGACGAATTTCATAACCTCTGAAGGCTCCACTTGGACTTTTTTCTGTTTAAATTGCATTTGGCTTTTGTTTTATATTCTTTTATATTAATAAATTTATTTAACAACCCAGTCACAGTTTCCCCTCCCTCCTCCCATCCAAGTCCCTCCCCGCACCTCCCTCTGTTCCCACCCCACAATCCACTCCTCCTCTGTTTTTGTTTAGGAAAGGGCAGGTCTCCCATGAGTGTATCAAGTTTCAGTAAGACAAGGTACCTCCCCATGGATTAAGAGTAGGCAAGGAGACCTAGTATGAAGAATAGGTTCCCAAAAGCCAGGAAAAGAGTTGGGGACAGCCCCTGTTCCCACTGTTAGGAGTCCCACAAGAGGACCAAATCATACAGCTGTCACATCAAAGCAGAGGGCCTACGTCAGTCTGGTGCAGGTCTCTGTCAGTTCAGGCTCTATGAGCTATGAGCCCAGGTGAGCTGATTCCCTGGATTTTCTTATGGTGCCCTTGATCCCTCTGACTCCTACAGTCCTTTCTCCTCCTCTTCTGCAGGATTCCCGAATTCTGCCTAATGTTCGGCTGTGAGTCTGCATTTGTTTCCAGTGGCTGGGTGATGCCTCTCTGACAACAGTTGGGCTAGGCACCATTTTCGACACAAGGTTTCTTGTCAGCCTGGAGCTGAACAGTGAGCCCCAGACTGTTTCTGCCTCCCAGGACTAGGTTATTAGTGTGTGCCACCATGCCTGCCTTTTCAAACGTGGGTTCCAGGGACTGAACTCATGTCCTCACACTTTTGTGACAAGAACTGTACTGACTGAGCAATTTTCCCAACCCAATTACTTACCTTTTCAAGAGCTGATAAAAATGATCACATCACCTAAGAGATACCAAATACAGTATTAGAATCCTTAGTTAAGGAGAACAGAAAGTTTCTAAAAAGGAAAAACAACCGGAAATTAATATGCATTGCCATTAAGATGTCAGACTGATTTATTAACACAGTAAATGAAAGTAGACCCAGCCTTCACCATGCAGGTATGTGTCGTCATAAGTCCCCAACCCTTTCCCAACATGAAGACACTTACTCTATGAGCATTCAGCATTTTACTGCTTAAATCACATATAAAACAAGAAACCAGAAGTAATGTAGTGTTACACTACAATGATGATTCTCAGCAACATTAGCCATTCTACTTCAAGGGAGGCTGTAAATTCACTGCCACAGATATATTTGTCTCATTTTCTTCCATCTTTCCTATCCTCTTGTAAATACAAACCTCTCGCTACCTGCTTGTGGGGTATGTGTACGTGCATGCGTGCATGCGTGTGTGTGTGTGTGTGTGTATGTCTCTGTGTGTGTGTGTGTGTCTTGGGCGGGTGTAAAGCCCATGAATCTACAACTTCTATTAAGATTTATAGAAGCATCTGCAAATAAAAATTGAGATTAGACTGATGTAAAATTGCAATTCTTTTCTTAGCATATATTTATCGTGCAAAGTGATGGGTTTTGTTATGAGTTTTTGTACATGGCTATCACTTAGATCTTGCTTACTAACGTGTTCCTCTGTCCGGTTCCTGTCTGCCTTTACTAACCTGTTCCTCTGCCCTTCGCTGATCTCTTTGTCTTTGAAAACAGTTTTTCCTTCAAAACGGAAGGTGTTTAGACTGGGAACAACATAAAATCCAGAGTAAACAGTATTTTTGTAACAATGAAACACATGTTACTGTTAAATACTCTAACTCAAAGTCTGAGTTGGCTGGGATTTCATTAGATTTCTTGAAACCACATCATTGAATGAGTTTATTATCCAAGTGCTCAGTATCAATTTCCATTATGAATCTTACTTCCTACCAGTTTCAATAAATTGAGGCTGCTTCTGTACTTTGGATCAGTTTTTATGTTTGCTGGATGATTATTTTAAAAAGGCTAAGTTGTTTTCTTTGTTTTTTAAGTACATAGCCAGAAAGAAAATTATGATTTTCAAGTAAATAGCCATTGCATCCTAATTGAAAAATTCAGCTCAAATGGTGGGGACCTTGTGGTGGCTGACTCCAAAGCCCAGATTGAAAACAGACTCCAGTGACTTTAAGAAGTAATCAAACTAATACTCAAGAGTTAAAGAAGACATTGGACTCTAGGCTCAATCCCCAGTACTTTAAAAAAAATCAAAAAATACTTTTGTTATAAAATGTATATATTTGTATATTTATATACATATATGAACACATATGACCTGTATCATATTTTTATGAGAATTTAACAAGTTAAATAAGAGTGAATGTGAGTCTCATAATGTATCAGCTATCACAGGTTTCTGTGTGTGCCAGGCACTGTGCTATATGTTTTATGTACAGTCTTCTAGTAAAGTATAAGACATTCCTTTACATATAGTATATGTTATAAATATGTTATATACATTCTCACTTAACACAATGTTTGATACCCATATATGCACCAGATGTACTACATGCACACACAAGCACACATTATGAAGGAAGGAGATGATGACATCAAAAGCAACAGTGAGAGAAAGCAAAGCAAGAAAATAAGAAAGAAGCAAGAACATGGCATGAAGGGAGAGCAGGCAGGAGGAAGTGAGGCAGAGAGGAAGGACAAGAGAGGAGGCAAGAGACACTGCTCCCTTAGTAGAGATGTTTGTATGTGTGTGGATTAATATTCAGGTCTTTGATTTGGTTCCATTGGTCCTCCTGCCTGTTTTTATGCCAATACCAGGCTGTTTTTAGTACTGTAGCTCTGTAGTAGAGTCTGAAGTCAGGGAACATGATGCCTCTAGAAGTTTCTTTATTATACAGGATTGTTTTGGCTATCCTGGGTTTTTGCTTTTCTATATGAAGTTGAGTACTGTTCTTTTAAGGTTTGTGAAGAATTTTGCTGGCATTTTGAAGAGCATTGCACTGAATCTGTAGATTGCTTTGGTAATATTGCCATTTTTGCTATGCTAATTCTACCTACCCAAGAGCATGGGAGATCTTTCCACCTTCTGGTGTCTTCTTCAATTTCT
>LOJH01040459.1:0-11926 GCA_001685095.1 Ellobius talpinus
TTGAGATGGTAGCATCTGGGCCAGGGAAGAATTTGCCCTTGTCTACCGAGGGTGGGTGGGTGGAGGTGGCCCTGGGGCAGTAGAGTGGGATCTCAGTCAGACTTGACTTGAGGCACCTAGTGACTCTTGCAGATCACCAAGGAAGATGTTCAAATGCAAAACAAAGGTGGGAAATAAAACAGACCCAGGAATAATCAAGCCGAAGTGATGCTGCACACCATGCAGAGAAACCAAGGAGGGGGAGGGTTAATGTATTAAATGTGCGATTGAGAAGTTAATTTTATTAAAAGTATTATTACTTAAAAAAAAAGAAAGAAATCGTTTTGGAATCCTCTCTACCGAATGATGGGACAGAAAGCAGAGGCAAAACAGGACGTCAGCTGGTTTGCCTGTAGTCCCCGCTCGCCGTCCTGACTTTGCCTCTTCCAGGTCTCCACTCAGAGCTCATCATCCTCCTGGACTCAACAAATCAAGCAGCTCCTCCTCTAAGACACGGATGTCTAGAAGGCTGGCCTCTTCCAAAACAAAACTACATTTAAAAAGAGGAAAGGCAACCTGAGAGGAAGCGAGATGACTCCTCGGTGGCTGAATTTCTGATTTAATGGTGGCTGGGAAGCATTTGGGCATAGAAAATATTTCTGGGTCTCCTCAAATTAGATTTAACAGAAATTAACTGAAGGGCTCTTAGTATTGTTCTCCTATTTTTAAAGTGCACTGGGAAAATTCAGAAGGTATATTTCCTATTTCTGTAAAGGAACGGTACCAAAGGCTATAATTTAAGCGACTGCAATGTGTTTAAATCTCAGGGTCTCAAGTTCTTGCACAGTACCCCACACCTCACCAGGTTCTTGTGGAAAATAAATAAGATGAGCCCTCAACTTTAAAGTGTGTGTGCTTTTTTAGCACTAGCATTATTACTATTTCATTGCCTTGCTCTCCAAAGGGAGGCTTCTATTTAGAGAGGGCTGGTGAACCGGATGCATTTACACACCCCTGGTGATTTACCTGCCCACTACCCCTCCACTACCACCACCCACACCCACACTAAGACTGGGGCATTGGTTAATGGAATAAGGTGCTGCGCTGCCAAATCTGACCTCTGCCAACTCCCTCAGGCTGCCTGGGGAACAACTGTGGCATGGATGTACACCATTCACTACAACACAAACCAAAAGCCTGATGACTGCGTCCAACCCAACCCATCCCATGGAGCCTCTGGCTTTCTTCATGGCCATGTAGAGACACGAGAGGATACAGCTCCAAGTAAGGGAGGATAACAGCTCTTGTGACAAACTTTAAAAACAATGAGACCATGGGGACAGAGGCATGATCTGGACAACAAACACAGCTCTGCCCTTGTGAACTGGCAGGAGCAGCTACAATATGCAGATTCCCTCAGGTTTCCTGCAAGGCTCAACAGCGTGTGATGTTCCTTGTGCAACAATGAAAGCTCAGCGATGCAAGCCTTTAGATTTGCTTTGTCCCTTCCTCTGTGACTTTCCATTTCCCTCACTCTTGTGACATCGGGGTTATGTCTGATTTTCTTTAAAGTAGTTCCATATAAATATTGCCATAGACTCTATTTCCTAAGAAAATGAGAAAAAGACACTGAGAAGCCACAAACGTGAATTACGTAAGAAGAAGAATGCCAGGACTCCAGAACTATTGAATTTACAGGTGTTTATTATTATAAAATTTCCTTATAAAACTACTTTTGCTGTATCTTACAAATTTTATTATGTTGTTTGCCCAATTTTGTCTCTAAGTATTATTTTTTCCCGAGCATGCTGTCTAATTTCCACATATTTGTTAATTTTCTGAAATGTCTTCTGTTATTGATTTTCATGCCATTGTGACTTCAATCTTTTAAATTTTATTTAGATATTTTTGTGGCCTTTTAAGTGACTTATCCAGCTGAGCCAGCATGCCAACCCTAAAATATATTCTAGTAGGAGTTTCAGAATTTAAAAAAAAGAGAGAGAGAAGAAACACACTGGATAAAGTAATAGATGTAAATTTCCAGGACTGGTTAAAAGCATAAAATACCAGATACAGGATGTGCAATATATACCAAGCAGGGTGACCGTTAAAAAAAAACATTCAGAATTAAACATTATAAAACTAAAAAAAAATGAAAATAAAGAGAGGGGAGAAGAGGAGGGAAGTACCATACTCTCAAAAGTGGGTGGGAAGAGCAATTTAAAATATAAATCACATACAAAGAAATAATATTCTAATGGTTACAGATGTCTGAACAACAGTAGACGGACACAGTCCAAAGTATTGGGCTAGGAAGTATTGGGCTAAGTGGATAAAGCAAGTGCTGAGCAAGAATGAGAACCAAAGCTCTGATCCCTAGACCCATGGAAAGGCAGATGTGGTAGCATTTATCTGTAATCCCTCACCCCTATAACATGATGGGTGGACATAGGCGGATCCATGACAGCATATGAGCCAGCTGGCTTGCTGTACATAGTGGTAAACAACGGGAGAACCTGGCTCAAACAAGGTGGAAGGTAAGGGCTAACACCCAAGCTTGTCCTCTGACTTCCACATATGTGCCATAGCATCACACACACACACACACACACACACACACACACACACACATAACACTAACATACACTGAAAATGCTGATGCAATAAATCAACTGTATTGCCCATCTTTACTTCAATGAAACGATTAAATCAGACATTTGGAAGAATAAAATGAGACACACATTAATGAAGTCTGAAATTGGTTTATTTCCTCATCTTGTCAGAGTTCTGGGATTTAGAGGGGGTGTGCAGTAAATTCACCACAAAGTTAGAAACATCTGCTGACATGAAACAGAGAGTCCCCACAACCCTGTCCTGCCCTGTGTCCGCAGTCAAAAGAAATGCCTTTTATTCAGTAAAGTTAGCATGGCGAGTTTTGTGCATAATAAAGATTCCTATCAGCCATGCAAATGCTGCTGCCCATGCAGCCCAGCACACACAACTGCTGTGCACAGTTGCTGCAGCCTGAGTTGACAGGCTCAGCTCCAATTTCAGTTTACTCTGGGGTTTCATATTCTGCTGACCGCAGATAAAACCTCCCTCCAACAACGGCTGCATATTTTAGCCATCTCCATGGGATTCCAGAGGAGTTTGAACTGATATATAGAAACTCAAAAGCTGCCTTAACTAACCAAGAAACATTTAAATCACTTTTAGAGTTAATAACTTTTCCATTTAAGAGCAAAAATTATTAGAAAATATACTTTTTCTTAAAACCATGTAATAAGATACATTATAGCTTGCTTCAAGTTTTAGAGTTTCTTGTCTTTAGAGATGAAAAACATTGGATGTACAAATCCACTTAATACAAAAAGGGTAATGTTTTCCAAATTGATCAACTATAACTAAAATACTAAATTTAATTTTCCCTGTACATGTAATAAGACTAAACAGTGTTTTAATGTGCAAATCATTTGTTGAGTTTTTATGGAAATCAGTCCTACGCTGCTAAAAAGTGCCATGCCATGGATGAGATTTGCATACATTGTCTATGCTTGTCTTTCCCTCTCAGAACACCTGTAAAGAGGTCAATTATTGGTTCAGAACACTGCCATCTTTCAGTTTGCCTCCATGGATGGCATAATTACAGTCTGTGGGAGCACTTAGCCAGCATGTAAGGCAGCTGCCACTCAAGGTGACCTGGGACTTGGCCCAGGAGGGTTTAAAGGCCTCTAGGTCTTGTTTTATAGTCCTGTGGCAAACATGGAACCCCTCTAGCTTCTAACTGAGACATCTTTCTTTAGTCAAGAAGTATCTAAGTGTGAAACTGTGGATTATAACACTGCTGTTTTTTCTGCTGTTCTCTGCCTCCCATCTCTCTACACAGTGTAGACCTGCCCCCTTCCGAGCCTTCCGTCCACCAAAATGTTATCTTCACTTTCTTTTGAGAGCAGGATCACTCAGTTGGGAACGAACCATCAGTGCTGAAGATAATAACTAAGTACACCATAATAAAAATATGTTATCTTGGGGCAGGACAGATGACTCAGAAGTTAGGGACACATACTGTTCTTACAAAGGACCCAAGTTCAGTCCCCAGAATCCATGCTTGTGTGGCTCATACCAACCTGTAGCTCCAGTTCAAGGGAGATCCAATGGCTCTGACCTCCTTAAGTACCTGTACACAAATCCACACAGAGACACACATGCATACACATAAAAAATCTAAATCCTTAGTTAATTTCAGGCATCATTTCGCATTCTTAAAAAATGATTACTTAAAAATTCTATAAATTGGGAACGTGGAGGTCATGAGAGGGAGTAGAAGGGGAGAGGGGAGGAAGGGAGGAGAGTGGACAAAAATGTATGGCTCAATAAAAACAATAAAAAAATCTTAAAAAAAGTGTCATTTAATACTTAAACTTAAATTCAAAAACAGTCAAATAAAAACATTCTTATTATAAACATCTTTCAAAACCTACAACTTAAAGCACAAATATAATATATATAGTCTAAAAATACTGGATAGATTTGTTGTTCGTTTGTTTGTTGAGGCAAGGTCTCTCTCTACATATCTCTAGCTGTACTGGAACTCACTATATACACTAGGCTGCCCTTGAACTCATGGAGATCCATTTGCCTCTCTCTGCCTCTACCTCCCAAATGTTGGAATTAAAGAAGTGGGCCACCATGCCTGGCCTGGATAGTTTTTTTGTTGTTGTTGTTTTGTTTTGTTTAATTAGCAATGCTCACAGGTTCAGATAATATCCTGGAAATTTAATTTTGTGAAATGAGAGAATACAGCAGCTAGTTGAAGCATTGCTCAATCTCTCCTTAAGCCTCTTGGAACTCTCCAGGTCATTTTTGAACTAATGAAACATCTTGGGGAAGAAATGGGACTGTCACCTTAGCCAGCTAACTACCCAATACAGAATTGCAATCACATCCACCATGCCCTGGTGTCCTCTGCTTCCTACCATAAGCTTGTGGGAACTTGAACATGCACAAGGAATGACATGGTAAGCAAGTAGGTACTGAAGAGACAAGGCCTTCTAGACCACTATTCTGAAGGTTCTGCCATTTGGGTGGGTCAGACAGAATTATAAAGAGATCAATTTAATGAAATCAAATGGACTTCTATCTCTTATTTGTCCCAGACAGCACTGCTTTCTTTTTAGAAAAGGTTTTGCCTAGCTATCCCTTGAAATACTAGGCTTCAGAAATCCTCCTGCCTCATCCTCTGAAGTGTCTATGATTACTGGCCCTTGCAATCTCTCTCAACTTTCCTATGTCCTTCTAGTTAGCTTCTCTTTCCTTCAACTACACCCATTAATTCTCACATTTGTTTATTTAACAAGTGCATATCCAGGTGCTGTGCACTGGACAGAGGATAAACTGGTGAAGGAACACTGTCCATCACCTTACACAGCTAAGAGACTAGTGCCAGATAGTGACACATAAACAGTCACAAAACATAAAATTAGTCTGGAAACAGCAGATAGCATTCCCAGAGCCACAGAGTCTGGGGCAAACCATGAAGGTTGCAATGTCAGATTAAGAAAGCCTCCTAGTTAAAACCAAGGCCATGCAGAAGCTTGGGTAGAGGACAGCTAAAAGTGAGATAGGAGATGCACCAAGTTTTTCTTTTTGGAAAGAAAAAAAATTTGAAACTTGAGAAATGAAAACTGTCATTTAGCAGGATTGCAAGAACAAAGGTGGACTGTTAGCCCATGTGAATGTCCATCTTCTGCATAGCCTGGCTGTTAGGATGGCAGAGACTGCTTAGTGGGTAACCGACAGCACCAAAATCCAGGTGAAGGGACACAGGAGACAGCTCTCAAAGGTACCCACAATGCAGTGTGCTGTCTGTTAACAGGTGCTATGCGGTGACACAGAGGGAGGAATGGGGTCCAGAGGGAAGCCAAAAGTCTTTGGAAAGGAGGCAATGTGGAGGGAGCTTAGGTGTTCAAGGATGAGCCTTATTATGTTGAACCTTCAAGGAGATTGATACTGGGATGTTAAAGTAGAGCTTTCCTATTGGGTGACATTGATCTTTTGGGAGCATCAGGAAGTGGAACTGATTTTGGCTGACACAGAGAATTGTGAGCCTTACAACAATTATTAGCATTGGAGGTAGAAGGTGGGTCCACTACACAAAATGTCCTTCAGGTGCAACACAATCCTGCACAAGAACTATGGAGTTCAAAATGCCAACTGCATCTCTCCAGGAGGAGTGGGTGGTGAGGCTGCCTCCACTCAGGAAAGTCCTCCACATACAAATCAGCAATGACAAAGCATCAAGGATGCCTCTTAAAAAGTTCATTCACATTATGAAATAAAATGCAATCACCCCAAATATTATTTTCAGTCACTGTTTAGAAAAATGGAAGGCACCCACACCCCCACACCACTATTTGAATTATTTCAATTTAACTGTGATTATAATCTATAACTGAGACTATTAGCCTTTCTTAATTAACTTCTTTCTAAGGTTAATTCACAATAAATGAACAATTTTCAAAATAAAATCATTATATATAAAATTCAATAAAACTGGCTCCAAGTTAATTAAGTTTATTTTCCTTCTGTGATATCTTGACCTCCTTCAAACACAGTATAAACTGCTTTGGGAAAGCACAAAAACTGTAAGCCAGCTACTAACCAAAATCGTCAAGAGGGAGACTCTGCTAGGCAAATAAGTTCAAGGTGGAACTCCTCCACAGTTAGCATTTTTCCCATACTTTATTCAGTAATGATTATGAGAAGTGTTTAACTTAGCATTGACTGTATACCAGGCATGTTAAACACACACACACACACACACACACACACGCACACACACAGGCACACACGTGGACACGCATTCTTTTGATTTTTTCTGCAACCCTGTGAGATGGCTCTATGATTATTCCCACTTGACAAGCTGTTTCCCCGTCATTCAAAATCTGTCTTTCAGTTTCACTCCCCTGCAAGTCCTTCCTCAATGACTCTCACCTTCTGCATCAACTCTGTTTTCTGTCTCCTGCGGCCCCACTCTATCCCATGTGGCTCTTTCATAATCACCATAGCTCACCCTGAAGCTCCCTCTGCGTGTTTCTCTTATATTTCCTCACCAAAGGTGGACTCTGCATCACTCATGTGTGCATCCCTACACTGCCTAGCAGAGATTCTTGCGCAAGGAACAAGACAAACAAAAGTTTGTTGAACTAACAGTATTAATATGAGGGAAAAGAAGAAAGAAATTTAGCAACAGCTCTGAGAACAAAGGAAGAGTCTTGAATAAAATGCCATAAGCAATTATTCTGTGTCTGTAGATGAGAAAACAAAAGTGATCTCAGGAATTATGGTATAAAGATAAATATGAGGTAAGCCTTACGTCATAATTATACTGAAAGAAAAGGCAGGTAAATGACATTATCTCGAGAGGTAGAAAACTTTAACATAACAGCAAAAGAGCAAAACCAGGTGGGATTCAGTCGGAGAGAGCCGGCTCAACGTGAGCCTTCAGGGCCTCAACTCTCATCTTGCTAATGAAATTGTCTCCTCACCTGGAAAGTAAGGGCAACAACAGCCGCTGCACGTAGGTGCAGGGATAAATGGACGGCGTAAGGTATTCCACAATACCTTCCGTGAAATTTCAAAAAACAAACCAAGGAAAGAAGAAACAGATTGGACTGCATAAAAATACCATCAATAGTTAAACAATATCAAATGACAAACAGAATATTGCTAGGACATGAATATGAATATCATTTACAAATTAGAAGAAAACTTCAATAGGGAAAAAAAGAGAAGATAAAGAGAAGACCCCCCCCTCCACAAGAAAAAGAAGAGTTTAGCATTTCAAAGAATGTTAATGTAGGTAACTGGGATAACAAGACATGAAAAATGCCCACCTGACTTAATTAATTACAATGTGTTAGAGAGGGCTGATTTGGTTTTTGATTTTGCTTATAAATCGGCAGTGAATCAGCAACTTCTGGAACTTTGTACAGCACTTAAGTTGGTATACTGCTGTTGAACATTTGCCATCACTGAAATGCTTAAAATGCCTCATAACATATAGAAAGTAGGTATTTATGTTAAAGACATAATTATTAATATGTACAGAGGCATAAACTTCACACTTGTTTATAAGGTAAAATCTAGGCATGAACTACTGATCCAATATAATAATTAAATAAATAATTTTAGGAATTAAAGGGTGTGATCATGAGATCTGTGATCACATGGAAGACATACAGTGGCATGAATAACAGAGAAAACTAAAGATGGGCATTGCTGAATGGTTCTGTCTTCATTGAAACAACAATAATGGACTGTGCATATGTGTAGGCAGGATCTGAATAGAAACATGTCAACATACTAACAGGATCACTAGATACGGAAACTGTAGGTCACTTTGGCAAGCTGAAATGCCTTAATTTTGTTTGGTAAGCATATTTTCATAATTAAGAAAATTGTAATCTTTCCCCTCAGAGGCTCTGACAATAAAATATGCCCTTGATAGTGGCTGCACTATGCTCCTCAGGAAAAGAATATAATTCTGAGCTCCCACTGGCTATAGAAATCATAGAAACCATACAGTGATAAAGTTCCACTAAATACTAAAGCAGCTAAGGGAATATCCCACGCTTAAGGCTCAGATTGGCAAGAGAAAGAAAAGAAAACTAAATAATAGTGGATAAAACTAAAGTGATACTCTCATGCTTACTCAGCAGCAAAAAGAAAAAACAAAAACAAACATTAATTATGGAAGATTTAGTGTTCTGTATGGTCACACTTGTAGAAATACTTCCATTGTGTTTATCTAGGCTATAACTCATTGCTTTCTGCACATTTAAAGAAAGTCCTTTGGCCCTCAGTGCAAATACTTGGTCACACCAAAGAGAAAAAATTTAGTTCATGCTTAAAAACTTGGAAGAGGATATATGTATGTATGTGTGTTACTAAATATATGTGAGTGTGTGCTAGTGTGTATGTCAGTATGTGAGTATATTTTGTGGCTTTACAGATGCATAATCAAAATGGTCTAATTTCATAACAAAGCCAATACACAATCAGATGCAGGCAGTCTTGTCCTCCTCAGTTGACAAAGAAGCAAGCAGAGCATGGTGCTACTAGTGTGTACATTCATTCTTCCTGACAATCCTTCCCAAAGTCCAAAAGGCAAAGGGAGTGAGATCTGGTGCATTAGTGTGGAGAAAGCAGCCCAGACTTGTATGTTTAAACCAATGAGGAGACCCAGTTGAAGACTCAATATTAATCTAGCAAAATAAACCTGAAAATATTAAAGAGGGGTCAAATAAATACCAGTTTAAGTTGCTTATTGACTGCCCATCCGCTACATAATGACACTCAGTTTTCTCTTGGGTGGCTACTGATCACGTCAGCTCCTATGGAAGCTTTCAGCTCATTTTCCAACTTTATTAACTGACAAGTAGCCCAGCAATGGCCACGTAGGAAGTTCCCTCCCTTGAGGGATTGACCTGCATCAGGCAGACTGCCCAATGGAGACAGGGACCGGGACCCTTTCACTTTCCCTTAAGTTCTTGGGAAAGAAGTATGCTTTTTCCACCTGAGTCCAAACTTCTCACCACTACTGGCACCTTCACCTCTACTTGGAAGGAGCCTCTCCCCCTAAAGAAAGGCACTAAAGAAGACTAAGGGGAACTAAGAAAGACACTCCTGATAAACCACTTCTAGAAGCCAAAGTTAACCATGCCTGTAACCATAAATCACAATCTTTTGTCATAGGAAGCCAAAAGCAGTTAATAAATATGGGGGATTTGGAGGCTAGATGGCTGCCTCCTTTCCTCAGTTGAGCTACCTATCTTAGTAACCATTGGTTGCTATAACAAAATGCTCCAGACAATAGACATGTATTCTCATAGTTCAAGAGTCTAGGGGAATCTGAGATTAAGGTGCCAGCAAAACAGGTTCTAGTTGGACCCCCTTTCTGGCTTAAAGACACTGATGCTTTCTTACTGTGTCCTCAGGTATTAAAGTGTATAAAATGGAAAAAGAAATAGAGACAGAGGTAGAGTGGAATCATACATACATACATAGAGAGGGGAGGAGGAGGAAGAGGAGAGAGACACCCTGGTTTCTTTTTATAAAGACACTAATCCCAGTATGAGGTTCCCATCCTGATGACCTCATCTAAATGTAATTACCTCTCAAAAGCCTCTGGTTTACTTATGAACCATAACTTTTCATTTCCTCTAAATAACATCACATAGAGAAGTAGGTATTCAACACAGGAATTTACACATCCAGTCCATTAACAGTCCCCAAACTGCTTTTTGACACAAAACATGGGCTAGAGTTGGTCATTCTGTGGTCCTCCAAGCAGATCTGTGCACTTGTCACTGTGCTGGCACACATCACTAGATTGTTGGCTATATCCATAGGCACATCTTTGCTTACGTCAAAGATCAGTTTAGTGCTGGAATAGAACATCATTAAGTAAAGATTTGCAGAGCAGTAAGAAGGAGAGGAAGAGCGAGGGGAGGAGGTAAGAACTTGGATGTAAGGATCCAAGTGGCTTAGAAAACAAGTTAAACAAGTAACAAATAGGACCTCAAGGCATTAAAAAGTTTCTGAACAATAAGATAAGCAGCCAATTAAGTGAAAAGGTAACCTACACAATGGGTAACAATATTTTCCAGATATAAACCCAATACAGGATAAGTATCTAGACCATTTAATGAACTCAAGAAACTGAACATCAAGAAAACAAGTAACCTAATCAAAAAGGGTCTATGAACCTGGTCACAGAGAGTTCTCAAAAGAAAAGGAGGAGGAGGAAGAGACAGACAGACAGATGGCACTTGTTAAACCTTTAAGAAAGTGTTCAACATTATTGTCAAGAGGGAAGTGCAAATTACAGCTACTCTGAGATCGTGCCTAGTCAGAATGGCTGTCATTATGAAATGTGACAATGATTGCTGGTGAGGATATAAGGAGAGGAGAAGGTCTGTGAGCTGTGCACACTGCTACAATCCCAACAGAAATCAGTATGGAGGTTTCTCCAAAAGCTCAAGAGATAACACAGCTATACAAGTACCGGGCATACACTGAGAGTACTCCGTCACCTCCTAGAGAGAACTTATGCTCCATAGCCCTTGCCTCTCTATGCATAATAGCTAGGAAATGGAGTCCGCCTAGATGTGCATCAACTAATGAATGCATAATGAAAGTATGGTGCATATACACAATGCAACTTTATTTGTCTAGCTCTAAAGAAAAATGAAATCTGAAGGAAAGCAGATTGAACCAGAAAATATTACACTAAGTGAGGTAATACACACCCAGAAAGACAAACACTATATGTTCTCTCATATTACAGCCTGCTTTGGAATTTAAATTTTCTTTTTATGTTTAACTTGGAGTGCCTGTAAGAGTCAGGAAGCTATAAAGGGTTTGTGGGAGAGGAACTGACTGGGGGAAGGGCAGTAGAACACATGCAACATGAAGGAAAGAGTTATGCTGGGGCTAAAGTTTAAACAAAGATGAGACAGTGAGGATACTCAGCTTAAAGAAAGCATTGGAGGAATCAAACACACGAGTGGAAGAAACAGGGTTAGCCAAAACTAAGGAAGTGGTAAGAAGCATGATGGAAACCCACTACTTTGTAAATTTATAAAATTATAATTTATAATATATAAACTAACATTTATTTTTTTTAAAAAAAGGAGTTGGGGGTTGGAAAGAGAGTTCGGCTTTTAAGAGCACTGGTGGCTATTTCATAGGTCTCAGGTTCAATTTCCAGTACCCACATGGTAGCTCACAAACCATCAGTAACTGCAGAACCTCCATGGGCATGGCATGCCTGTGATGCACAAACATACATGTAGACAAAATGCATACATGTTGAATAAACAAAATTTAAAATGGAGAGAGAGAGAAAGAGAGAGAGAGAGAGAGAGAGAGAGAGAGAGAGAGA
>LOJH01040460.1:0-10803 GCA_001685095.1 Ellobius talpinus
GGAGAGAGAGAGAGAGACAGAGAAAGCGCGCAAGCCAGCCAGGAGGCCTTAGGGAAGAGATTCCAAGGCGCTAAATGTACTCCTGGACTATGTCTTTTCAGAGAGAGAGCAGGCAGCAAAATGACGATGCATTTTAATGACAATCTACCCACACATAACAGACAAGCATGTGTGTGCCTCAGTGTCCTATGAATGCCTACACTCTGCGGAGGTCATTCATCAAAACCAGTGACACCCAGGAACATCACTGACACTAGGGCAGCAAACAGTTAACAAAGATGGTACATTTGAGAAAGTACAAATAAGCCAGGCATAAAGGCCACACCTGGAATTCCAGTACTCAAGATGCTGAGGCAGGAGGACTGCCCTAAGTCTGAAGTAGGCTAGGCTATGAAGTCCTGCCTGGGCCACACAGAGAGAACCTGACTCAACATCTGTACTCCCTCAAAGCATACATAGTGTCATCAGCCTAGACAACTGTGTTTCCTTGGGATGCTGTGTGTCTGTGCAAGTGGCTGTGATGCATGCATGTGGGTGTGATACTACTGGGGGAAGTGCTCTACAATGGAGTAATATTTAGGATTGTCTGTACTTACTCCCTCCCTCCTTCTTTCCTTCTTTCGAGACAGGGTTTCTCTGTGTAGCCCGGGTTGTCCTGGAACTTACTATGTAGACCAGGTTGGCCTCGAACTCAGAGCTCTGCCTGTCTCTGCCTCCCAAGTGCTGGGATTAAAGGTGTGCGCCACTGCTTTCTTAAAGTAATGAGGCAGTACTGAAGATGGCAAGGGTGGAGCACAGTGGCACACGGGGCCCTGCTCCACATGAGGAGCAGGCTCTGTCTCTCTAGCCCCTCTCTGGCTCCTCAGCTTTTGACACAAGAACAAGGCTACGCTGACACTGTGTTGCCCTCTGATAACCCTACTGTGTTCTGTGTGAATTACAGAGTGGCCGAGGACTGCGCATGCTCAGGAACGCGCAGAGGTTGTGAATGAGATACCTTCAGGAACATGGCTCTTTCATCAGGCGTGAAGTCAGAAGCCAGAATATCCCAGAGCCAGATGATGACTCTGTGACTGCCATGAAAGCCTCCGTAGTACACAGTGTGCTTCCTGAAAGCAATCCAAGGTAGGGGGAGGGGCTCAGCATGCGCTAACACTCATGGGTACAGGCAGTACAAGTTCACATGTCACGGCCTCATCCTCTGGATGCTAAATGGGCAGGGGCTCTCAGAATAACTCTGCATTAGAAGCCTAGCGAGGGGAACAGCTGTCCTTCTAGAAGGCCTGAGCACGTCACCCTTCCCTTCTGACTGCCCCTTACTTTAAATCTTCCAGATCAATCTCTGCGTTGTCCCCAGAGATGAGACGTTGAAGCTCAGGGGTAGAGAACATTCGGATCCACTCGGGCTTAATAATGGAACGGAAGCCACTAATGAGAGCAGCTGTCTGGTTTTTGATCTGCGTGTGCATCCGAAAATGTGCCATCAGATGGATGTAGCTAATTCTGTTAACAAGAAAGAGGAACAATGGAACTAATAGTCCAGGACAGGCTGCTGCCAAATGGGCTAAGAGATAAGCCTAACACTTTTGAACCATTTTCCAAAACAACAAAAAAAACCACACTCTAGCATCTACCAGAACAACGACGGTGATGCCACGATGGTGACTCCCAAGTCGCGCACTGTGCATCACCATGACAGCATCAAGTGTCCAAGGCACGACCTTGTTCACTTGTCCTCACAGCCCCCAATATAACGTCCTATGATGACCCCCCATGTTCTCAGGAGCTGAAGAGCCACCTGCACAGGTGAGTCCCACTTGATCACTCTCAAGGACACAGCTTAGTACTCCAGTAACTTCACGTTCAAAGTTCCACTAGAGCCTAGGGCGCTAGGTGGGCCCACATTCTCCAAAAATGCAGCTGGATTATTCCAAGGGGGTAAACAGGAATTGCTGGGAGCCTGAGTCAAGTACAGAACCAGGTATCCTTGCCATATTCTGAGGTTTCACCATAGGCAAGAGTTATGACATGAGTTTCTATTAAGGCTTCATGGCAGGATAAGAAAGAATCCTGTTCCAGCAAAGCCTGCATAGTCTCACCTCCCTGGCCCTTTAGCCTGCATGGTATCACCTCCCCTGACCCTTCAGCGTCCATAAACTCACCTCCCTGGTCCTTCAGTCTGCGTAGATTGATCTCCCCTGGCCTTTAAGCCTGTGTGAACACACGTTTTCTAACTCTTACTTGCACCCCCCCATGCACACATGCACGTATACCATCACCCTTTGCCATAGCTCCAATAAAAGAGGTGCTTCCCTGGGAGGTGAGCAGGATCTACAGGACATGTACCATATCTGCTGTCAAAAGTTTTATGACCCCTTTCAGCTAGATGTCTCAGAAACTGTTCTACACATTATTTCATGCACTGCCTGTGAGGACAGTCACAGGTCACACACTGCCCGTGAGGACAGTCACAGGTCACACACTGCCCGTGAGGACAGTCACAGGTCATATACATGTAGGACCAGGACTTACCACTGCATCAAGACCCAAACCTCAGCATCTCTTCTCTGCAGGCAGTGCTTTGTTCTAAGTTTTCAGACCAATGCCATGTGGCTACAGGGCAACACTGATGTGTCTCTGTTCGTCTGACTGCTAAAGTTAAAACACAAAGCTCCCGAAGCACACGGGCTATCAGACTAGCTGACCAGAGGAACAGGGTGCAAGAGCGCTGCACTGGGACCAGACGACTCACTTGTCCTTCCTTGTCCAGATGAACGCTCAGACAAACAGTTCTGTCATTATCTGTGACAGGAGCTGCTGCGCCTTGGCACCGCCCCCACCGTAAGTGCACATCTGCCACATCTGCATTCACACTGTCTTCCTGAGAACAGCCACATACAGTCATTCTCCAGTGTCCCTGCTCACCTGCCCTCAGGACAGCATGTCTCAGTGGGGCTATCACTACACTCCTAAGAACAGTGGCCGGTGCCTCTGACCTTCCAAGTGATTCTTCAAACAGTAAAACCATCCACTCTTATTTTGCAAATTGAACTTAATACAATTCCAGCCTATGAACTATAACCAGGAAATCCCATTATGATATTTATGGTCTCTTTCCACCTCAATCTATCTTAATAAATTCTCAGCCTAATTCCGGAGAGCCAGAATGAAGTAAGTCTTTTCAAGTGCTGACCTTAAGTGCTGGCTTGCTATACTCACTTATTTTCATTTGTAACAGGAATGGTCTTCCCTCCAGGAACCAGCTCATGGCAGACAAGCTGGGGGAGAAGACGAGAGTAATTACTAGAGTTCTAACCGAGAAGCTGACCACAAAAATGACAGAATTAGGATGCTATGTGTTTGAGAATGATCATTTTTTACAAAACCTCAGGGCCAAAACATCAACAAGAAAGAAAGGTTTCTCATCTAATCCTTGTCCAAACATGTGCACTAAGGATGCTGGATGCCACAGAGGGAAATGCTGGTGCTGAGGGGAGCAGTGGGAAGCCAACATCCACTTGGAACTAAGAACCTGGAACATGGCTACCTAAAAATTCGATCAGAGCATGGACTTGCTGGGGGAGATTATATTGCAAGAGACACAGTATCATCTTTGCAAAACACACACGTGTACAGTGCACACACACTCATGTACAACGAGCATACACAGGTACGTATGCCTGTGAGAAAATCTGAAAGACACAGGGCACACATTACAACAATGCCCTCCAGACCAGGCGCTGCAGGTGCTTTAGATATTGAATGCCCTTTGAGGTGATGCAGGCTGAGTTTGAGCAGCCAGCTCTGCACCAACATGCTCATGGTTTCTCCAGAGCAGACCTCAGGCTACATGGACAGAGAGCCTCCTGCAGGGACCCACGAGGAGGGGGCAGAGGACATGGAGAGTCGTGCCTGCCTGACTCCAGGGCCCTTTCTCCTCTGCTCCTGATGACATTGTAGCAAGGATGTGGCCTCCCCAGAGGACTTCTCCTCAGGTGCTGCCCCTCCACATCAAGTCAGAAACTGCTATTTATACGGCCAGTCCTCAGCATGGAGTTCCAAACTGAGGCTCACAGCTTGTCACACACTAGAACAGGAAGGCTGGGTGGAGGCAGACACTGCCTTAAGCCCCAAGATGTGACACAGGCAAAGCACAGGCTCCGTAGGAGCTGACTGAGGTCGGCATACAAAGGCCAGGCTGGCAGAGAAGAAAAGGGAGAGTCTCCCTCCTGGCCAGGTAAGACAGATCCTCAGGGGCAGATTTCTGAGGGAAACCCCATAAATTGGCAGGTCTAAAGACTGGAAGAAGTCTGCCAGATCAGCCCACATACCTGACCCATGACATCTTCATCATAAGACAGTGTCAGCCCAAGGTCAGCGATGTCTCCATCATAGCGCTGAGGAACAGAGAGAAAGCACTGGGGCTTACATGGGTAGAGGTAGAGGTCTTCCCTCCTTGAGAAGCCACGGACGGCTGCAGGCCCCACCTTCAGGCAGAAGCCATGGACAGCTGTGGGTCTCCTTTCAGGAAGAAGCCATGGACAGCTGTGGGTCCCCTTTCAGGCAGAAGCCATGGACAGATGTGGGTCCCCTTTCAGGCAGAAGCCACAGACAGCTGTGGGTTCCCTTTCAGGCAGAGGCTATGGACAGCTGGGGGCCCCACCTTCAGGCAGAGGCCATGGACGGCTGGGGGCCCCACCTTCAGGCAGAGGCCCCTTGTCCCAAGGATGGAGGAGGCTGTGAGCCTCAGCTGGGAGAGAGACCAGAGGGGAGGGGCTGGGCATGCTCCAGGTCTCAGTGACTGGAAAGGTGGACCCTAGCTGGTGTTGTTGGCTGTGGTTTCACACTGGTGCTCAGCACTGACCTTGATGGAGGTGAGGTTTTTATAGAACTCTGAGTCCAGTGACGGGAGCTCGTCCACAGAACTGTAGAAGATGCTGTGGTGGTGCCCGAGCATCTGGCTCAGGAAGAAAGAGGCAAAGGGCACGTCCACCACGATCCCCTAGAAAAACCAGGAGGGTAGGGACTCAGCTATTGGCCAGGCAGCTTGGGCTGCAGGTGCAGCCTGAGGCCACCAGAGGTGTACATATCAGTCTGGAGCTGTATCTCCCCACCACCTAAGAAACGACCTAGGGATCTGGAGAACAATGGTCTTGGGCACAGACCCTGGACCCATGTAGCACAGTGATGAGGCCTCAGCTCAGCAGCTCACATAACCTGAGTGTCCACTGACGGATACCAGGAGTTGTGAGGGATTCCCCTGATGCCCAAGGAAGCCCCCACTACTTTGACCCCACGAGCTGAAGGAGCAGAAGCCAACAACTGTCCTGAGATGTGGACCTAGTGCCAGGTATGGCCCTCACCATGGATGGCAACTCAATCACGCAGCTTTTCCTATGCCCACTTTACCAAAGTAACATTCTCAAAGGAGGAAGGTAATTCAGGTGCCCACTGCATTGCTGGCTACACCTATCTTTCTTCTCTCGTTTGCTGACTCCCAGGAACCTCCATTTTGTTCTGAAGTTGCCACTCAGATACCAGATTCCAGCACTGGGCTGGGGTGTTAGTGGCAGAAACTGCTGAGCAAGTATGTGAAGCTCTGGCTCCACCCCCAAAACAGACGACTTGCAAGCCGCCTCTCACGTGTCACTGTGTGGCTTTCTAGACAGTGTCTCTCTGTATAGCTCTGGCTGTCCTGGAACTCACTCTATAGACCAGGTTGGCCTTGAACACACAGAGATTCCAGCCTCTGCCTCCCGAGTGCTGGGATTACAGGGTGCAACACCATGCCCAGTTCCCGGGCATCACTTCAATTTGTCGCATGCCCCTCTGAGGGCCTACCTCATACACAGCCTTTCCCAGCATCTTCCCCACAAACTCGAAGAGCTGCAGGTAATTCTCGTGGATGTAGGATGTAGGTGAGGGGTACAACCTCTCATTTCCACTGGTTGTCTGTCAGGAGAAAGGACAGGAGAGGTGGGAGTTAAAGGGCCATCCTTACTCCACATGGGTTCTCTGTGTCTGACTGCTGCCAGCCCCATGGGCGCCCCCTTGCCCACCTTGAACAGATTGAGTGCTGGATCAAATACCCTCTTGATGATCTCCTCCAAAAACTCCTTAAAGACTCCGTCCTGGTCAATGCCGGCTTCATCCACCCCAAGGTCATTGACAAACTTCACTCTGATCACACCCTTCATGGCATGCTGGGAAAGCTGCCGGAGCTGCTCGTAGCCATCCTATCAAGACAGAATTTCAACTGTGAGGAGCGCCGCGTCTGTAAACCCAGGAGTCTAATCATGCAAGTCAGGACACCGGCCCACAGGAGGACTCATTTGATGGATATGGCTTCTCACTCCTTGGAACAAAGAGACTGCCCCCAGGAGGACAGAGAGAGTCAGGGTAAATTAGAAAGAGTTGTGCTAGCACTGGCCACCAAAGGTGGAGGAAGCTGGAACAAGATGGAGCTCTCTCCCTTCTTTAATGGTGAAGAGTATCTTTTAGCTCATGTAAGAGTCAGGCTTACAAGACAGAGTAAAACGAAAACCCCAGGTTCTGGTGCTGAAGGCAACTGTGGGGAGGGGTCTGGATAAGTCAGAGCAATTGGGCCAGCTTTCTGAATCAGAAAGCCCCACTAGCAGCAGAAATACGGTGGTGGTAGACAAGGCAGAACTCAAAGCCCCGGTACAGCAGTGACACTGGGTCTGTACGAGGGTAGGAACAGTGGGGAGCAGCGCTGGGAGAGGTCTGAGCTTTGCTGGATTGTGGTCCGCTCCCTCAAAACACAGCCATTTGTGGGCTGTGGCTCTGCTAGAGCCTGTGGTACAGAAAGCTTAGCGCATGCCAGGCCCTGGGTATGAGCCATGGCTCGAGGCTAAGAACAGGAAATACAGACAATGAGGGTACGTCTCCCATCCAGAGCGCCACACACACGCTCCAAGTCTACTGAAACACATGTGCTGCCTAGTTTTCTGTCAACCTGATAAAAGCTATCATCATCTGAGGAGGAACCTCACCTGAGAAATTATGTCCCTAAGAGCTGGCTATAGACAAGCCTGTAGGCTATTTCCTTAGCTCCTGTTGGGTGGTGCCATTCTTGGGCTGGTGGTTCTGGGAGCTCTAGGAAAGCAGGCTGAGCGGGACGTGGGCAGTAAGCAGCTCTCCTCCTGCAGCCTCTGCATCAGCTGCTGCCTCCAGGTTCCTGCCCAAGTTCAGTTCCTGCCCTGTCTTTCCTTAATGGACTGTGATCCAGGATATGTAAGCCAAATAAAGCCTTTCCTCCTGAAGTTGCTTTTGGTCATGATTTCATCACAGCAACAGCGACCTAACCAAGGCAGACGCCTCTGGGTTCTCATCTGCAGAGGTTTTCCTTGCATCTGACTGTCACTAAGAGTGTCCTAGTGTCTGGGTGCTGAGGTTCTTATCCTGGAGCAGTACAGCACATTCAGCTGACATGATAGACCACATCCACGGCATCTACTCATCCATTCATAAACTGTCCTGGCTGCCTTTGACACAAAGCTAAGGAACAACCTGGTGGCACATGAGCCCTATTTTGGGGTACCCTTGCTACCTTCCTGTCATGCTTAGTGATGCACAAGTCCCTCCTATGGCGTCTCTGTGTCTTGTCAGAGGCACTCTTAGGTTGGCGAGCCAAGGAAGAATGACCTTCATTATCCCCCTGTGGAAACAGGAAGCCAGCTGGGGGTAAGCACACGTGACAGGTAAGCACAAGCACTCAGGAGGCTGAGGCAGAATCACTGTGAGTCCAAGACCAGACTGAGTTACAGAGGAGACCCTACTGGAAAGCAAACAAAACCACCCATCCCGAGAACAGCCAAGATGAAACAGGAGACCGAGTTGTTCCACAGCTGCGGCGGCACTAAAAGCACCGCAAACTGGCACCTGGGCATGACCTACCCAGAGGATGGGTGGAGGCTCTAGCATGCTCCCAGGATCTGAGAACTTCTCTGGTCTGTTCTAAGTCCTGGCAGCAGGCATGTGGCATTGTGGGGATTTAATGCGACGGCACATACGATGTTCTTAGCCTGCATGTGGCAGGGCTCAAGGACGACCTGCTACTCATTCCTGCTTGATCCTAGCCACACCAGCCTCCTCAGACACACCCCTGCCCTGTGGGTGCACACCCCTGCCCTGTGGATGCTCACCCCCGCCTCGTGGGCCCTGCTGTAGTTATGTGAGGCTCACACACATGCTCCTCAGGAGAGAGTCAGCATCCTCTCAGGCTTCACAGCACACTGAAGTGGAGGATGGTGAGCAGGTCTGGCTACCGGAGCGTGCTAGATTCATGTGGTCTCAGATCTGCCTGACAGGACAAGGGATGAGGGGCAAGGGCATGTCTGAAAACTCAACAGAAGACTAATTCACCTGAAGGAGTATTTGTGCAAGATGATGAAATTCACTACAAGTGTGGCCTCACATCTAAGCCAGGGAGGTGTCAGACACCAGCTCTTGATGTCCCCTGTGTCCATAGCAAGCCAAGGATTAGGCACTCAAAGCCCAGGCTCGTGAGAACTGGGATCCTGGAATAAAGGACCCACTCACATTCAGGTTCACAACACAGTATGCTTTCATGGAACACAAAGAGGAACACGGGCTTTGCCTAAGTTAGAGACTGTCTCCTGTGATACCCCCGAGGGGTGATTTATCCCTGCAGAGTTGGTGCTAGTTGACCGTCCCTTCAGAAGTGGTACTTGAGGGAAGAGCCAAGGAGCCCCATTCCCAACACACACCACAGTCCACATCTCCCAGTTTTTCCAGAAGGTGGGTGCTGGTCATACCTGATGGGGGAGGGTTGAGATTCCAGAGACAGAGCAGCTATACCCAGTTCTGATGAGGAAAGTGCTAGACACTTTTAACACAGGAGTCAAAGCAGAGGCTACTGGTGGTCACAGCTTGGCCCTCAAGGTACCTGACAAAACTTAATTAGTTCACAATGTAACAGATCTGAAGCTTTACATTAAGGCCCTGAATTTGGGGATCTTCTCTTAAAAATTCTAAGCCCTCTGGAACTCAATGTTGCAGGGTATTTGATCACACAGTGAACCTTGAGATTACATTATTTACTGGAAAAATCTGTTTCTAGTTGTGGCGTGGCTCAGCCCTAGCACGCACCTTTAATCTAAGAGCTTTCTGTTTATTATAAACAGAATTAAATAAAGGCAACCATAGGTCAAGAGGCAGAGCGAGCAACCAGATGGCAGGAAGTAAATAAGAAAAAGCCATGGAGAGCAAGAGGGAGTCAGGAGGACAGAGAGAGACACACAGGAAGCAGAAGGGAAGGACATTTAGTTTGAGGTTTTTTTTGTTTGAGATGGAAAGGAGAAAGGAAGTTTTTCAGTGATGCTAGATGAGGAGGAAGGTCAGCTGGTGCTTTCCCTGCCTCTGAGCTAGTTGGCTTTTACCCAGCATCTGGCTCCTGAGTGTTTACTGGTAAAGCCAATGATTGAGATTTAGGAAAAAAAAAAACAACAAAAAACAACTCACAAGTCCACATGGCAAGTCGGGAGAAATGGAGCATATGTGTATCTTTGGAGTGACTGATAGCCACCCTCTTGCTCACCCATTTCCCCAACACCAAAGCCTGATGTTAGCTAACATCAGTGAACAGCTGCCCGCTGCCTAGTGAAGGTTGACAGACGGCCACATCCTAGAGCACTGGGCTGGAGCAGTGGGAGTGACGGAGGGGACTTCTCCTTGTTCAAACACTCACTGAGGAGGCACACCCAGCCAACCCTGCTTGTACCTGACCTTATTTCTATTTTTGGTCAGTGCTAGGGATGGTACTTAGGGCATTGCAAATGCCAGACAGGTGCTCTACTATTAAGTCACAGCGTCTACATCCTTACCTTTAAGAAGGTGAAGATATCAAGTGTTATACATGCTACTTTTTAAACTGCTCCTGAAAACCAAAAGTACTGGGAGCTAAACAAGTTATCCAGCAAGCAATGACATACACATGCTGACCGAGAGGGGCTACTGTGCCACAGCACATGCGGGTGGCTGGTGACATGGCCGCCACACACAGGCAGAACACACAAGTGACAGTGTGGACAGAACATGACGAAAGGTCTGAGGAACAACATGACAAGTGAACCGAGTTAAGCTCTATGAAAAATGAAGACCTGGCCAGGCGGGAGGCAGAGGCAGCCTGATCTACAGGGCAATTTCCAGGACAGTCAGGGTTGTTACACAGAGGAAACCCTGTCTCGAAAAAACAAAAACAACCAAAAAAAAAAAAGGAAGACTGTGGTTTGTCACCAGCACTGTTGGCAGTGGACAATCAGCCTATGGGGATGCGTGGAACACAGCACACACATCCTAAGCTCTCAGCAAGGCCCTCATGATACAGCCAGGGTGAGATCTAGTTTCTGCTTCCCAGAGGACATGTCTTCACAGTACGCTTCCACACACCTTTCTGCTCACCTCAAAACATATCAAGACACTGTGAAAATGTGACACAGAGGCAAAGTACTTAAGGACAGGGCACCTACTTCTAACTTGTGAGGAGGCCACAGAGTGGTAACCCCGGACAGGGTGGCTTACTTGAATCTCCTGTTGTATCTACAGAGGCCCTTGAGCTCTGCGATGAGTATTTGCATGGTTCAGACAGGGTACAGCCTGCACTGTCTGCACCACATCCTCAAAAGTGAGTCTGGGGACATGCTGGCCAGAACCATGGGGACAGCACAGACCTAGGAGAGGCAGGGCAGTCACTGCATGAGCTTGTGTCCTTGTCTCAGAGGTATTAGGAGTCTGTGTTTCCCTAGGTGTTGGGGGCTGTAG
>LOJH01040461.1:4455-14612 GCA_001685095.1 Ellobius talpinus
TATTTCTCTGTTAGGTTTCTGTCTGATTGACCTGTCCATCAGTGAGAGAGGAGAAAAAAATCATTATCTTACCAAACTCAATCTACAGATTCATTAAAATCCAACACAATTTTTCACAGACCATGAAAGATCAATACTTAACTTCATATGAAAAAATTCAGGAGAGTGAAAACGATCCTTTACAATACAAGAACTTCTGGAGGATCACCATTTCTGATTTTAAGCTCTACTACTGAGATATAGGAATAAAAATCACATGGTATTGGCATGAAAACAGCTACATGAATTGATGGAATCAAATCAAATACCCAGATGTAATCCTACACACTAATGGACACCTGATTTTTGACAAAGGAACTAAAATTATACCATGAAGAAAAAAGAAAGTATGTTCAGCAAATGGTGCTGGTCTAACTGGATGTTGACATGTCAAAGAATGCAAATCAATCTATATTTATCATGCTGTACAAAACTCAAGTCCAAGGTGATCAAAGACCTCAACTTAAATCCAGATACACTAAACCCGCCAGAAGAGAAAGTGGGAAATAATCTTGAATGCACTGTAACAGGAGACAACCTCCTCAACAGAATACTAATAGCACAGGCACTAAGATCAAGAGCAACATTTATTAAATGGGACTTCATGAAACTGAAAAGTTTCTGTAAGACAAAAGATACTATCAATAGGACAAAACAGCAGCCTAGAAAATGAGAAAAGATTTTCACCAATCTGGCATCTGACAGAGGGCTGATTTCCAAAATATATAAATAACTCAAGAAACTTGATATGAGCAAAGCAAATAACCCAATTAAAAAAATGGGTTGCAGATCTAAACAGAGAATTTTCAACGGAAGGATCTCAAATGGCTGAGAAATGCTTAATAAGGAGATATTCAACATCCTTAGCCATCAGGGAAATGCAAATCAAAATGACTCTGAAGTTTAATCTCACACCTGTCAGAATGACTAAGATCAAAAACACAAGCTCATGCTGGAGAGGATGTGGAACAAGGGGAAACTCCTCCATTGTTGGTGGGAGTGCAAACTTGTACAATCACTTTGGAAGTCAGTGTGATGGTTCCCCAGAAAACTGGAACTCAACCTACCATAAGACCCGGCTATGCCACTCCTGGGCATAATACCCAAAAGATCATGTGACAAGGACACTTGCTCAACTATGTTCATAACTTCATTTGTAATAGACAAAACCTGGAAACAACCTAGATGTTCCTCTCCCAAGGAACAGGTAAAGAAAATGTGGTACATTTATACAATGGAGTATTACTCCACTGTTAAAGGCAACGACACCACGAAATTTGAAGATAAATGTATGAAACTAGGAAAAAAATCATCCTGAGTGAGATAACCCAGACTGATAAAGACAAACATGATATGTTCTCACTCATAAGTGGATATTATTTCTAATATAAAGGATAACTATGCTATAATCCACAGACCCAGAGAGACTAGGTAACAAAGAGAGTTCACAGGTGGGGAGGGGCACCCAGATCTCCCTGGGAAGGGGAAATGGAAGAGATTTTGTGAGTGGACTGAAAGCAAGTGGGATGGGAACATGAGGCATCAGGTTGGGGGTGGGACACGGAAGAGGAGACTGCTGAGGGGGAACTGCTAGGGATGCATTTCAGGGTCAAGCAGAAGCCTGGATTAGGGGAATTTCCCAGGACTCTATGGGGAAGACCCCAGCTTACACTCCTAGCAATAGTGGATAAGAAACCTGAACTGGCTATCTCCTGTGACCAGATTGGTCCTGCCCCAATTGTCATCCAGTAACTGATGGAGGCAGATGCAGAGAACCACAGTCAAACATTAGGTGGAGTTAAGAAATCCTTGCATGGAGAAGGAGGAGAAAACAGTGTAGGATCCAAGAGGGATCAAGGATGCCACGGGAAGACTCACACAATCAACTAACCTGGGTGACAGGGGCTGGCAGAGACTGAACTGAAAACTAGAACGCCTGCATGAGACTCATCTAGGCACTATACAGTTACAGTTGTATATATTGGCATTGACCGTCTTACTGGGGAAAAGGGCTGTCTCCAACTCTTTTGGTTATTCCTTTTCCAGCCTTAATACATGGGGAGTTACTTAGTCTTATTGCAGCTTGGTATGCCATGTTTTATTGAGACTCATAGGAGACCAGCCCTTTCCAGGATAGAAATGGAAGAGGAGAGATTTGGGGTGGGTGGGAGGAGGGAATGGAGGAGAAGAACTGGCAGAAGATAATGAGGGGAGGGAGGCTGCAGCTGGACTGTAAAATAAATAATGAATAAAAAAAGAAAGAAAAGAAAATGGCCACCTGGTAAACATCAGTCAACAGGAGAAGGATGAAGGAAGAGAAGGAAAGAAAACAGAATCTGAGAAAAGGGCGCATGGAAGGTGTTGGGAAGCAGAGAGCATCTCTCTACCCCAGCTGAACCATGGAAATCTCAATACCTGATGCTGAATCCAGGTGTGTCAGGGCTTGGGCCATGCTGGGAAAAGTTGGCCCCGTTTTTCCATGCTACAGGAGCATAGGTATATGAATGAGTTTATGTCAGCTTGACACAAACTAGAGTTGTGTCATCAGAGGGGAGGGAGGCTCAATTGAGAAAATGCCTCCATAAGATCCAGCTGTAAGATATTTTCTTAATTAGTGATTGAGGGGAGAGTGTGTAGCCCATTGTAGGTGGTGTCATCCTTGTGCCCATGATCCTGAAATTTTAGAAAGCAGGCTGATCAAGCCAGGAGCAGAGAGCCAGGAAGCAGCACCCCTCCCCCCATGGCATCTGCATCAGTTCCTGCCCACAGGTTCCTGCCCTCACTGCTTTTGGTGATGAACTGTTATATGAACTGTGAGCATAATAAACCCTTTCCTTCCCAAGATTCTTTTGGTTATGGTGTTTCACCACAGCAATAGCCCTACCTAGGCAACAGGGAAGGGTGAAGGGCTCAACTAAGGCAGAACAGGACAAGGTCAGGCCTTGAAGCCTGTCACAGGAATGCTTGTTACCACAACACATAAAATTCTTTGTTGGATTTCATTCCACGTTGGTATCAATGAAGCCCCTCTTGCACATCCCTGGACAGTGAGTGGAGCTCACCACCTGATGAGGAAGAAGGACAAAGAAAGTCTTAAGTACCTGTAGAAAGAGCCAGTGAGTCAATAAATGAGCAAGCAGATCAGGCTCCCAGGTGAAAGGTCTACCAGCCACACAGAGATGACTGAAATGGCCTCTCTGGGTTGTCAGGGCTCCACCCTTAATCCGGCCCAATTCCCCAGAGTTCAAGGTAGGATTTTAGAGTTCAAACCCTTCCATCTCTGGGAATGTTCACCTACAAGGCCCCTGAAGACCACCCAGAGATCTATCAAGAAACATTTCTTTCTCCTCCTAAAATGAACTTTGGTCTGAACTACAATCAGCAGCTACCAATACCAAAAGTATACAAGACACTTCCAACATTCATAGGGAAGCAGGAAACACACCCTTCCACACTCTCTGGGGCCATGGATAGGGCTGCTTCCTTCAGGGCAAGTGACCATCCTGAGATCTTCCAGGACATCCTTACCTGTAGAGATGACACACAGAGCTCCTCACAAGCCCCAGAACAACTAAACAGACCACAATGGACATTTGTGGAGGCTGAAAAGCAAAAGTAACTGTGAGGGACCAGTCTCAAGTATCACATGGGAACTGGTCAATGACTAAGAAAAAATGGTCAGAGAAGGAGCCAGCCCATGCAGAGCTGACCCCTACAGGAGGCCCATGATAATTTGAGGAGAGCCAGGAGGCTTCCCTACCCTAATTCCTGGGAAAGGACAGATTTACAGAGGAAGATTAAAGCTCTAATGCAGGAGGCTGATCCTACCATCGGGGCTAGAAAAATCTTCCTATTCCTTCATTGTCTCATCTTGTCAAGGACCTTGCTTGTCCAACTGTCAACCCAAATTTAGGTCCATCAACAATGACACCAAAGATATTAAAAGTTTTAAGAGTGTGAAGAAGAAGAAGAGAGGAAAAAGAAGAAGGTGAGGAACTTGAGGGGAAGGAGGAGGAAAAAGAGACTCTGGTGTTCATAACAGAAGCAAGGGGAGAAAAGGGGTGTGGAGAAGTGGGAATGAAGAGTGCAGTGATTGCTGCTAAAGGTATTCAGGTCCATTTTCCTGCTCATCTCATCTGCAAAGAGCAACACACTGCAGTCAACAGTATGTCTGTTTCCCAGTACCAGCTCCTACCATCTGCCAGGATCTCATCTTGCAGGAAGCCCGCCAGCAAGGAGTCCAGCATGGACAGCAGGAGGTGCTTTCCCATGGAATCCCAGGGTCAGAGAGAAGCAGAGGGCAGGACAGAGCACTCAGAGTCCATCTTGGGCTAGTCAAGCATCTAGAGAAGCCCAGACAGTGAGGACCAGCCATGAGAATTCCAGACCAGGAACTGAGCAGATAGCCTGGGGGAAGCCCACATCCTAGGTATCCTACATTCCTCACTGGCTCTGCTCACTTCTACTCCCACAGCCAGTGATTAGGGACTTTTGGCTTCCTTCATACAAATGTTTTACTAACTTTCAAGTGAGATTAAAGGAATGAGTGTGTGTATGTGTGTGGGGGGTGGAGGGGGTAACCACACACTGTGCCCTGATTTTCCAGTCAGAAGGAAACTACTTTCCAGAACCTGCTACATCTAGATATTAAATTTCCTGCTTTAATGGAAATACAATGTATTGCTACTCAATAAAACCCTAAAGCTAAAATATCAGATACTGTCTTATTGTCTATGAAGGTGATAGTCTTTCAAAAAATTGGAAAAATAGGGAAATATGGGGAGATACTAAAAGCATGAGAAGAAAGCAAAAAGAAGAAAAAAAAGCATGGATTCTTCATTATGGGTCTACATTCTATGTAAACGATTCCCTCTTCACAGGCTTCCCAACAATTGCCAGCTGTGCAATGTTCCTAGCGTTCCCTGAATCTCATCTTAAAAAGGCTCCATCATAAGAACAAATGAATGGGAAGCAGGGGATGTAATTCAGTTGGTAGAGTTCAATCCCCATCACCACATAAAACTGAGTGTGATAATGAACACATGTAAACCCAGCTAGGGAGATGGAAACCAAAATAAGAAGTTCAAAGCAAACACTGGCTACATAGCAAGTAGGAGTACATCTTGGGCTACATAAAACTCTGCCACAAAAAATAAAAACAAAGAAACAAGCAAACAAACAAATTCAGAGTAAAGCACAAATAGATAAAACAAGAAGAAACCAGAACTCTGCATGTAAAAGTTGTGGAAAACATAAAATATTTTGGCATAGATGATTTCTTTCTGTTATAGAAGAGCAATCAACATAATAAATATATATATTCAATTAATTCATATATATGAAAATGTAACCACCAATATTTTCTAAAGAAAAAACCATAAAAACACATCCAGCAAACCTAGAAATTCACAAATATGGTTGATATTGAAAACTATACCTTCAAACATCTGAAAAACAACAATAAAGAGAAAAGTTCACTTTATTTGGTGATCAAAATCAGAAGCTATGCCACACATTCATCAGAAACACTAATGTAGGAGACAGTGCACTGATAGATTTCAAATACTGAAAGGTTAAATGTAAATCAATAACACACATAGATTAGAGTGCTATAATCAAGAAGTACAGTTTTTAATCTAAAGGTAAACTTTTGCTAAGCAAATAATATATCAGGTCATTATTTAATTGTCAGCAGAATACTATGAAAGTCTTACAGAAGTTCTGACATACTAGAAACAGAAACATGACAGCAAATGGAAACTAGGAGTTGGGGGATATTTGATTAAACTGAATAAAGATGTGTTTCTGTTTTCCTTTGCCTGCCTAAGGCACCTGATTGGTTTAATAAAGACCTAAGTGGACAATAACTAGGTAGGAAAGGTTAGGTGGGACTTCTGGACAGAGCGAGGAGCTGGAAATGAATCTAGATGCCAGCAAGACTTGGAGGGAGTCAGCCATACAGAGCAGGGAGAGGTAAAAAGCCACACAGAAAAGCATAGATTAATAGAAGCTCTATTGTATACAGTTATAAGATATAGTTGGGAACATGCCTACATTAAAGTCAAGCTTTGCTGATTGATAATAAGTCTACATGTCATTATTTGGGAACTTGCAGTCCCTAATTACAGTGGAACAATGGTCTTTTTATCCTGTCACTTATATTATTTTTAATAAAATACTGATTGGCCAGTAGCGAGGCAGGAAGTAAAGATGGGGTGATGAAAACAGGAAGGAGAATTATGGGAAGAGGAAAGGTCAGTCTGTGGTTGTAACCCAGACAGAGAGGAAGCAAGATGAGAATGCCTTGCTGATGAAAGGTACCAAGCTATGTGGCTAACACAGACAAGAATTATGTGCTAATATAAGATGTAAGAATTAGCTAATAAGAAGCCTGAGCTAATAGGTCAACCAGTTTATGATTAATGTAGACCTCTGTGTGTTTCCTTGGGGCCGAAAGGCTGTGGGACTAGATGGGACAGAAACCTTGGTCAATATCCAATAGAAATTCTTACAAGAAACTCTGAAAACCACTTGGGCCCACAGAATATATAGACAAACTGGCAGAATGAAGGCAAATGTAGAAGACACTGTGTAGTTGGAGACTGCTTGTTTGTTTCTGGCCACCCAGACCTAAATAATCACGCAGAAACTATATTAATTACAACAATGTTTGGTCAACAACTCAGGGATATTTCTAGGTAGCTTTTATATCTTATATTGACCAATTTTTATTATTTTGTATTTTACCACAAGGCTTGTAGTTTGTTATCTCTTACTTCTTGGGCAGCTACATGATGTCTGCCTCCTTTGGCAGCTACATGGTGTCTTCCTGACTCTGCCTACTCTCTCTCTGTATCCCTTCCAGCCTAGCTATATTCTGCCCTGTCATAGGTCAAAGCAGCTTTGTTCATTAACCAATAAAAGCAACACATATATAGGAGGACATCCTGCATCAACACTGTTTTGAATTGCTGCAGGAAGCAATTTCTCATCCAAGAAAAAACAATAAGAATCTACCATGGAATTTGTGTCACATGCAAAAGACACACACATGGCAACTGCAGAATAAATACAAAATTCTGCAGGTTTTCTTCGTGGGCTCATTGCTCCTTATGCAGTATCACTGTAGCTCTTTCATGTTACCTGTATGTAATGTCATGGCAGTCCTTCCATGGGACTCCATCTGTAGTGTCACTGTAGCCCCTCCACACATCACTGTAGACCTTCCATGTTGTCCGTGGCCTTGTCAGAGGAGCAGCAGGTTACAATTGAAGTTCAATGTATCAGTCCATGAGGCAGGGGCAGTAGAGCGCAAGCACAAGCAAGCACATGCAAACTCACGAGTAAGTCAAATTGGACAAGACAACCTGTCAATGGACCAAAAGCACATTGCCTCTTCATTTATTCACCCCCACCTGGGGAACAGGGGTCACACAACAGGCAGCAGCAACAAGCCCACGAAACTACAACTGGCACCCAACCTGGGTGAATCCTTTCCTTTTGATCTCTTTTTGGGTTCTTCTTACCCTCTTTAGGGTATTTTTCTTTCTTGCTTGCTGATCCAACTGCTGTGCCCATCCCAATTCTCTGCTGGCATCTTGAGTTTGCCCCTTTGGCTGTTTTCAGTGAGTTGATACCTATTGCCATTTTCTAAGCCTTTGGTGGGTTGGAACTTTCTTTCTTATTCCTACATTTTCTTTTCTTTCCCCTGTTTGTCATCCTGGTTAGGAACTTTCCACTGTGACTTGATTCTTCCCACTACCTCCACATAAGGTTGACCACCCAGGAGGTAGAATCAATAAAGGACCCTCTGACCAGTTCTTTTTGCCCAGAGAGACTGTGTGAGCTTATGACTGTGGCATAACAAACCTCAGAAGTCCTTCACTTATAAGCAGCACACTGGGTTGCAAATACTACTTTCTCTTTCCCTTCAGTCTCTGTAAATCACTGAGACTGTTCCTTTCCTATTCTTTCTTTTCAACTAATCTGGTTATGTAACCACCATTTATGAGCCATTAGGGTGGAGGCCGGTCTCTTAATTCACTGAAAGACTTTGGCCATTTGACTGTGGTTGAATCCCCTTTCCCTTCTGGGATTGGAACGTTCTCTTCAGAGGGCTGCTACTTCCACAAGCTTGACACTTTCCTCTATTCCCTGTCATGGGAAACCTTGTGCAAAAGGTGTCCTCTCTCTCATTGGAGGCCCCTCTGCCATATCATGAATCTCACCAGGAGACACAAGGGAACTACCACATAAGCCTTCCTGTTCTTTGTTCCTCATGGTACCTTGTCCCACCAAGTCTGTCTATTTTGGAGAAGATATTCAGCCTTCTGCTCCTATGGAGGCTGAAAAATATGCCCATGGCAGTGTCACCTGTCCCTAAATCTCCCCCTCAGAGTAATCTGAAATTGCCTCATGCCAACAGTTACCCACCTACCAATCCTTTTCTTCCCAGTCAATGTGTGCCCCAGTGCTGCTGCTCAACCTTAGGTCCTTACTCTACTTGCAGATCTGGCCCTTATTAGAAATGCAGCTAATGAGTCCACCCCTGACTCCCCTTATTTTGAGTAGGTTCTTAGACAGTGGGTCATGCAGCTTCAAACCCATTACAATTGGTACACTATGTTAAAGGCCGTTCTTGATCCCTCAGTTTTCCTCCAGTGGCACTCAGCCTATGATGATGTATCAGAGACACAAGCCCATATAAATTTGTAATTTGAACTTAATGTCACCCTCAAAATGCTTACTAGCTGTAAACAATACACTGATCCTGTATCACAATCCATGATTGGCCTGCATGCTTATTATCAAAAAGTGTCTGACATAGCCTTCAAGGCCTGCAAACTCTGGATGCTCCAGGAAAGTCTGGCCACTTACACAGGGATTGTTGCACGGTTTGTCCAAAGACCAAATGTCCTAAAAGTCAAAAGGGCTATCATTGGGCATGAGACCGTACTTTTCCTAAAAGTCTCCTCTTGCTTCTGACTTCTAACCTTCTGCGGACTCAACCCTTCAAGGACTGTTAGTCAAAGGCAGGTAAGAGCCTGTCTGGAAGGCCAACCTAAGACAGGCACAGCCCAAAATGCTGGGGGTCCCTAAGGTGGGGTTATAAAAATCCATAATTCCCACTAGGTTGTCCAATAAAAATAAAATAAAAAGGGTGAGATGAGACAGGGCAATAACACAAACACAAGCAAGTGTATCCAAACTCACAATGAATAAGAAAATTGGCCAAGACAACCTATCACCAGACCAAAAGCACAGTAGTTAATGACACATGCTTCTAGCCAATCACAGCACGCCAACAGTAGTGACCACCGGTTTCAAAGGGACTGACCAGAAACATTCCCATGGCAGCTTAATTTCCCTAACTCCATAAAAACCCCAACCTTTTTACAATAAAGAGCTTCTGCATTGTAATTTCTGTGTTGTTGCTTCCATGTCTTCTCACCCCCTGAGCCCTGAGAAACAGGGACCACACAACAGTCAACAGCAACAAGCCCATAAAAAGCACAACTCTACCAGGAGGAGACTCTCAATATCAGTTAGGCAAGGCCCCAAGACCACAGACACCAGAATGTTTTTGCTTCTGCCGTGACTTTACATGTTTGCTCATGCTACCTTTCTCTGGTATCTGTCATGGTTGAATTGGGTATGGGGAGATTTTCCACTGCCTTTAATGTAATGTGTTTATCTCAAGGAAACATTCTGTTCTATTTGACATTTTTAACCTCTGGATTATTACAAAACAATGATTTCTCCCTAAACTTTACTGTCTAATTGATAATAATAGCTTATAAAGAGTTTTAATGAACAAAAGTAAATACAAGGAAATGTTATACACCTAGGACCAGGAGCTGAATAGATCATATCTCAAATTTATGACTAAGACAAACAACTAATCATAGCCAGGCTACCTCAGATTCCTTTCATCTTAATGTTGAAAGCCACAGACACAGGTGTCCATGTGCATCATTATCTGGAAAGGTTTTTAACTGTACTCTGTAGGAATTTAGCAGAATCACTGTGTGGGGTAGATACTAGAATGAACAGCTATTTTTTAGAAGTACTTGGACCTTGAGGAAACTTTGTGGAAGACAAAGTTTTGTTTTTTTTTT
>LOJH01040463.1:0-14612 GCA_001685095.1 Ellobius talpinus
TTGATTCATTTTTTCATGTAGTTAAATTTGATGATGATTTTGTTTCAGTTTTTAAAGCAATATTACTAGATAGTGAATTTAGGTGTAGAGTTATTTATGTGATCTTTAATTTGGTTTTGCTTGTGGTACTTTAAATCTGTGAGCACTTGCTTCTCTGACCTCCAATGACCATCAATCACATCATAATCTGTATAGATCCTTTCTCTGGGTGTATCATTTCCCCTTTGCTGATTTCTTTATGTTCTTTTCCTCCATATTTTCAAAAGCTCTTCTAATAGTATAAGTCTGAATGTGTCTTTTACATTTATTCTGCTTGAACCTTTTTGAATTTAAATATTAATTTTATCATTTATATAGGAAGTTTTAAACTTTTGAATAAAAAAAGTAGTTCTATGCTCTCTTTTTTCTCCTTATGTGCTTTTGGCTGATTATTTGTTACACTTTTCTGTTGCTATGTTCACTTTTCTGCATATTTTTTCCCAGAAGTTTTATTCCTCCATCTTTGGCTTTGCAGATGGAGTCTTGTGGCTTTATGTTCAACTTGCCTGAAATACAGCAGATGATTTGGAACAGGGAGAGAGTCATTGCTTAAATCCCGTAGATGATCACTCTTCCTGGAGAATTCTCACACATTTAATTTTACTTTTACAGAATGGATTAATTCCTTTCATACCTCCGCATGATTGACTATCTGCAATTATTCTTTCAAGCTTCTGTACATGTAGGATATTCTTTTCTGAGCACATTCTCTCTCCCATGCTTTTGTGTTCTTTTCCCATAGATGCTCATTGGCTGTCCACTGATAGGAAAATGTCCATACCTTCATTATACCAGAGTTTTACTGGTCAATTTTTATAATAATTTTTGTTTGAGAAAAATATGTGCAAGTTCTTATGCTTCCATTCCAAAATGTCTGCTGTGGATTTGTTTTGAATTATTCTCAGTATCAAAATGTTGGGGTTCCTCTAACTTCAGTTTTTTCCTGTCAAGCAGCAATAAAGAAAGGCAGAGACGTTCATTTCTGGTTTGAGATTTAGAGATTCTCTTATGACTAAGAGGAGAAAATAAATTAGAGTTCAGGAAATTATCACATCTTTCAAAAATGACATTTTATAAGTATTATGCAAATTTTAGCAGGTATATTTATTTGTACACACATACATACAAATATGTATACAGGTATGCATTCAAAGTTGGAAGTGAACAATAAGATAGTCATTTTTATGGATGAAAAATAGAGGCCTTGTGAGAACAGAATTTTTATTATGATGCATTGTGCGATAATTTAGGGTTGTGAGAGTTGTATGCTCAGCCCATTTTGTTTTAAGTTTTGGATTTGCATTTGGAAGGTGATATTAACGTGTGGTGGGTTGTTTCTCCTCTTGTCTGTCTGTTGTTTTCACTCTCTCCTACCTACAGAAAAGAGGAAAACCAGCCTGCTGGATCAGCTGACCAACACCAGTGGGACGGTCATTGGCGTGACTTCCTGCATTGTGATCATCCTTATTATCGTTTCTGTCATTGTACAGATCAAACAGCCTCGTAAAAAATACGTCCAAAGGAAGTCAGACTTTGACCAGACCGTTTTCCAGGAGGTGTTTGAACCTCCTCATTATGAGTTATGTACGCTCAGAGGAACTGGAGCCACGGCTGACTTTGCAGATGACTTTGAGAATTACCATAAACTGCGGAGATCATCTTCCAAATGCATTCATGACCATCACTGTGGATCCCAACTGTCCAGCGCAAAAGGCAGCCGCAGTAACCTCAGCACAAGGGACGCTTCCATCTTGGCAGAGATACCCACCCAGCCAGTTAAGCCCCTCATCCCACCCGTGAACAGAAGGAACATCCTGGTCATGAAACACAACTACTCGCAAGATGCGGCAGATGCCTGTGACATCGATGAGATTGAGGAGGTGCCCACCACAAGCCACAGGCTATCCAGACATGAGAAATCCGTCCAGCGGTCAGTATCCATAGATGTTTGATGGCAGCCATTAACTGAAGACAGAAATGATCCCACAGCATTGGTTCTGGTCTGTCTTCATGCTCATTGGCCCTCTGAAAGATAGTTGAAACCAGTGTCCTCATTTCCCCTTCTTTCTATTCCTAGAGCTTTCTCTTTATTTTCTATCCCATGCATGTGCATGAAGCGTACATGTGTGTGACGACACATGTGCACACAGACCAAAGATATTTTGTTTATTTCTTTTATATATATATATAAAACATTTCTACAGAACACAGGACACTTCATTTAGAGTAGAGATTTATGCAGCCAATATGCCTCCATATGGTCATAGTTGCTTCTGTGGTCAATATATTTCAGGACATAAAATAATATTCCAAAACTGTTGCCTTACCAAGATAACTATACCATCTTATCAAATATTTTTAATTCAAAAATAAATATTTTGCAATAGAATCTATTTATTTTGGTAAGAAAATAAAAGTATATTTTCTCCATATAATGTAATATTTAGATTACAGTTATATTTTATAACATTGAATGAGACAATATTATAAATTTTTATTTAAATATAGAAAAATTTGGAGACATTTTTATTCATTTTTAATTTGTACATATATAAAGTATCATGTGTTACATGTTAATATTTCTAAAATGAGTAAATATTTGGGCAGAAAATTTGGATTTAGTAACAATTTATTTTCAAAATTCCAATATCATCTAGATTAATTATGCTGTGTTTTTCATGTTTACTATCATTTATCTAATTACATAGAATTTATGAATTTTTTCATTAAATCTAAAATATCTAAGTTGATTTAATATATTCGTGCATGCTAATGAAATTTCACTATTTTCATTGCTTTATTAACTTTAAGAATGCGTTTAAAGTAAATATATGTATTTATATTTTGTGCAAATATTACTTTGTTGAATGAAATAGCCATAACATTCCAGGTTCTGCCTCATTGGGTCTCTAAGCAAACATGAATCTGAATACAACACAACTAGGGTCTAAAACGTAAACTCAAGGTAAGCAAACACCCTTGACTCCTTCAATCCTTTGTCTGTTTTGTTATTTTGTTGCAACTGTCTTACAGTATGTTAAAGAATGTTTTATTTATCCTTTATTTCTTAAGCTATGATTCTCATGGCATTTCATATTTAGAAGTATAATGGATACAATCATAATGGAGTGATTATTCTTAGTATACATAGCTTTATGACAAATTTTAGCATTCTTCAATCAAGTATTGTCCAACTACAGAATAAACTAATATTTTCTTTATAAGACAAAGATAATAAAAGCAATTAACTGTCTTCGAAAGACTAGCTTGGGAAACCTGTGCTTTTAAAATTTAAAATAAAGCAAGTTTCACTCTTAAAGTCACTGAAGTGAATGCATTTGACTTGCAATTGCTGACATTATTTGGCTATATTCTATTGAACCATAACACCAAGTATTTGGTAGTATTTATACAATGTATAATAATTTTGCATGATTATTTAGCTTATCTCTTCAAAATTAAATGTGGCATGCTGATCAAATTTTATGAAATAAAATTTGAATGTTTTGTGTTTTAAAGGCCTCATAACCTTCACTTGTATGCACATGCATTTATCTGTCCTGAGCGGTCACAGAGGCCTTACATCTTCACTTGACAGTCTATGTCTATTTTAATCTAACTCATCTCCAATTAAATTTGCTTCACAGCTAATCTCCTCAAAACTCTTCGAGCCTATCACCTGTTCTTGAATTAGGAGAACGCATCACATGCTCTGTATGACCTTAATAAAGCTGGTGTGTTTGTTGCATCTTTTCCTTGGGGGAAAAATGTTTTAAGTGTACTTTATTTCCAGAGAATCATTTATACAAACACGGGGACTGTGAAAAGAGAGTTCTGTAGTGCGTTGTGAAAAGTCGACATTTTTCTAAATTCATTCCACTGCCTTTACCCAAACTTAAGAGTTACAGATCTGTGTTGTTCCTTCGGCAAGACACCCCCTGCTGCTGCACAATGCTGTGTCCATTCCCTTATTTGGTTGCTGGTCACCAAGTGCTCCTTAGATTTTAAATACATTCTAAGATTTATGGAAACTTGAAGAAGAAATTAGTTCCTGATTACGATTACCCCAGCTTTACTTTGATCATCACTTTCACTCTTATTTGTGTGTTGTTCACGTCTTTGTTACATTATTGTGTCTGTGTGATCTGTGAGAAAAGCCACAACTCTGGGTGAACCTTGTGTGACATGTGCACTGCTTTCATTACATAGACTGCTTGAGACTAGTGCATTCCTGCGTGATTTTGACCATACTGCACTGGAAAATGCAAAGGTGGATCACGGAAACACCATCTAGAGGTCCAGTGGACTGTACACACCTGTGGTTTCATTATAATTAAATGCAGTAAAGCAATGAGTAAAATCTAGATTGCAATAAGACAAATCTCCCCCCTCTCTCACTCTGTCATTCTCTCTTTGTCTTCCCCTTATCATTTCTATGTACCCCTGGTTTCCTTTTTGCTTTTTATCAATGGAAGATACCAAGTTTCATAAATGCTTTTTTGAAATAAGGTATTTTACTAGTCACACCGTACAAAAGAATTTTGTTTGGTTAAGCACTTAACAATATGACTGAATTGACAGTTTGAGAAAATACCCTGCATGTCAGTACTGGATATTTAGGTTGGAAAAAAATGCCCTCTTTATTAGACACATTGTACAAAGCATGCGTTCTCAATTCCTGCTGCTGCTCTTCCATTTCTTTGTGTCATTTGCTTGCTACTTGTAATTTTTATATAAATATATATAATGTATAATAATTTTCTAATTTGAGTTAAGAGAAATGCTTTCTTCTGTTGTGATAAAAAGCAGAGTTATATGAGCACATGTTTTATTAATACCAACTCTTCCCACACTCTAGATTACAAGATATAAGTTAATATTGAGGCTTCCCTAGATATTTGATTTCTAACATCTTATGAATATGTTTGCCTTTTATATTAAGAGTCTTTCTAAGTCAATCCTTCAAAATCATAGAGCATTTTATGACGACACTATGCCATTCTTGCTTATCCATACACACATGGGCCTATATGCTTAATGGTTACAATAAGTTTCATAAAGAAAAGCTAAAACTCACAGTACACCTATGTTCTGTTGAATTCTATGACCCCCATAAACAGTGAATGGATGCCCTTTCAAATAAAGGATTCCTAGTCTTTGAAAATGAATTGTGAAAACTACAATCATAATAAATCTGCTTCCTCTCTTCAAAATAACCAGGTTCTCAAGAATAAAATATTTGGAACCTTCAAATAGCAAAGAAATCTGGTTGACTACAATTGCTGCCAACATCTGGAGCAAGCTTTATGGTCTAAGTGGATATTCCTTGCCATATGTCCCTATTAGGAGGCCATTTTCTTCTGTGTTAGAATACAAACAAAAGAAAATATCAAGTAAATGGAGATAAAGTAAACGGTTCTAGAAAAACTAAAGAAATACAGAAATTCTTAAATATTGGTAATGTGATCAGCTTGCCTTGTAGAGTACTTACCGCACAAGAACGTACGAGCTAGGTGGGTTTGGTGGACTATGTGTGATCCTGGCTCTCTGGAGACTGAGAAGGGCATTCCCAGGGTACACAATCTAACTCAGTGGTTCTCTGCTTGTGCATCACAATGCCTTTGAGGGTCGAACAACCTTTTCACAGGGGTTGCCTAATACCGTTGGAAAACACAAATGTTTACATCACAATTCATAACAGTAGCAAAATTCCCGTTATGAAGTAGCAACGAAAATAATCTTATGGTTGGGGGAGGGTCAACACAAAATGAACAATTGTATTAAAAGGTCACCAAGTTAGGAAGGTTGAGGAACACTAGTCTAACTAAACCAGTTGAATGGGAGAGCTCACCAAGTGACCCCTTCTCAGTAAACGCAGTAAAGACTGAGTGAGCATGATACTCACTGTCAACTTCTAGCCTCCACACACATGTGCGTGCACGCGCGCGCACACACATACACACACACACATGCACTCATGTGCACACACACAAGCATCACCTAAAAGACATGTACACAAAATAAAATAATAATAATATTAAAAGGATAATTTCTTTGAAGTAAGTTGACAAATTGTCCAACAAGAAAATGTACCAACATAACGAATCCTATCTTTCTTTAGCAATGATGCATACTTTATACATATCACTTGTGATAAAATTCACCTTTTCACATTTGAGGAGTCTATTTGTTATCATATGTAACTCTGTGTTCATTAATTCAAATTTGGCCTCCAAGATTATCATTTAAATTATTTACCTTGTTTTTTATTGTCTAAGCTCTATAGAAATTCCTACTGGACAGTAATATTTTTGAATGAATAATATCACACCTGGTATCTATGACATGATGTGTTTCATTACACAATGAAGATGAGATCATAAATGGATAAATCACCATTTGCCTGTTGAGTAAATTTACAGATTTTCCAGTTCTTTAAAGATCTACAAAATGTTACTGGTCTGCTTATTCTTTGCTTAAATGCATTTAATACCTCAAATCCACTGAACACCAGACACCATTTTAGATATCAAACTGAATTAAGCATGATAACAAGAATGGGTGACTAGCATATCTTTGATATATAATTTCTTTATTGGAAAATAATTTCTCTTGGAGGATGGGCCTCCCCTTGGATGCTGATCACATGATCTACAGGCATTGGTTATTCAAGGGACGAAATGCTGATGTCACTGTCCAGAGTCCTAGAGGCCTGTGATTGTTCCTATGAGAAATGCTAAGTCCTGAATCTTGAAGTACAAGAATCAAAAAAAAAAGCTACAAGGTATATTTTCGAGCTCCCTACATGTGCCTTCATAGAATCCAATCCAATATTGAAATTTGTCAATATATTAAAATTACCTATTAAATAACTACATTAAACTTTACCACTTGAATATCAACCTTTGGACAACCTTCAAAAATGGTGGTACTTACAACAAAAGGAAGGAGTGGTTTAAAATTATCAAGCTTAGCAGTTAGCAATATTTTATTCTCAAAGCTAATTCAAATAAACTAGCATAAGAGCTACATTGATTCAATGGGATATTTTCAAATACATCACTATGTGAATTTGGGGAAACTGCTGGTTTTGATTCAAGTGTTTGTATTCACCTTTCAGAATCTTGGTGGCCTTTTATTTTTACACAGACTACCCATGAAGACTTCAGTTAAGCTTTTTACTTCTCTCCAAGTACAGCGCAATTACTTAACACGAGGTTAACATTCTGACATTGAATCTAAATTTTTCTGCACTTGTTTTTATACACATTCAGATTTTATGCATTATTTCACAAAATAGAAATGATATTTGATTTTTCTCAGCTTATTTTAGTCATATAATTAAAAGGTGCAGAAAACATAATTGGAGATGAATGTCACTAGGCCTTTAAATAAAAATCAACACCATCCTGGAGATGCTGAATCCTTCATTAATTTTTGTTCTATTAAAATTTTTTCAGAGCATTAAATGATTAAAAATTCTTCTTATAAATATTTTAAGTTTGGCCTTCAACATCATTTGAACATCTGTTAAGTTTTGTGTTAGCTTCTATGTTTCCCCACAGGAAGTCAAGATTTCCTCATGTTACAAGTTTTATTCCTTTTATATTTAAATCAAGAATGGATTTCCCTGAACTCATATATTGAAATAAAGTTAAATAATATGATTCTGAGTCTACATCACCTTTGTCAAGAAACAGCAAACAATGCAACGGTGTTTGATAATGGAGTAAATGATACCATCTAGTTTGGATAATAGCAGTTTCCAAAACTGGAGGGGAGTTAAACAAAATAATTATTTAAAATTGATCTGTATCCTTAATGAATATGATGTGGATAGTGAGTTTCTTTCCTGTCTATTGAGCAGAAGGGTGAGTGGCTATGTGTATTTTCCTCAATTAAACAATTTCTATTTATCACAGCATGATGAAAAAATGCAGCCAAGAATTCATTAGATAGGTAAAGAATAATCCTGATCAATAAGTCCAACGCAACTTTTAATTAAGAATTACAACTATTAATTTTTTAATGAATTCATATTTTACTAAAGTTTTTAATTAAATTATATTATTTGAGAAAATCCAACAGTGTAACAAAGGCAAGAAAAACTAATGCCAAGCACATAATTCACTATTTTCTTTGTGACACCAGGTTATATGCATTCTGGTGTTTTCTTAAAGAGAAAAAATATTCTTCTAACATACCTCCATTTCCTTGTGTTATAAAACAAGTAAATAAAGGCAACCATCATCGTGTTTCTGGCATTTTCTTGGAGGATTTAGGAAGGCTCCTTATTCTGGTGAACCATCATGTTCACATCGTCACTTTTCTGTTCAGTAGCCATATTCACACCATCTTCACCTTTTGTACCCATCATCTTTTTCTCTTTAACAAGTGAGCCATGATACTTTCCAAAATTGTTGGGGGGGTGTCTCTTCTAATACTCAGAGAGTCACTTGAAAATTAAATTAAAATTAAAACTGACGAGTAAGTACGATGCGTAAGTCATTCAAAATAAACACATTCCTTTTATATCACATTTGTAACCTTGGACTCTATTCACTTTCCCTTGAGATTAACTTTATATCAGCATTCCTAGATTGTTTTGTCTGTGCAATCTGTATGACAAAACCTCTACTTCAGTACATTGGGGATGAAGATAATGGTGGAGATTGGTGGAGGAATGGTGCTTAGAACTGCAGAAGAAAACTATTCACATTGTTTTTTACCATGTGGCCCATCTTGAACCACTAGTTAGATTTTCCTGGGTCTGAATCCTGTGTGCAACAAGAAAACATAGTTGACTATAAAGCAAATAGATGATAATGGATAATGGAGAAGTAAGAAGTTGATGATAATAGCATTTCCTTAGGAACACCATAGGAACTCTGTGAAGTGTAGGCTTCCTAAGCACACAGGGAAGGGGACCCTTACCAACAGATGCAGAGAAACATTGATGTTTAGAGTGATTAGGTAAAATACAGACTGGAAGACGTCCCACTTGAGTTAGATGGTAAGTAACGAAGGGTTACAGAAAATAGAGTTCAAAGAGTAGATGTGGTTGATGTGGTTTCTGAGTATAGTAGGTGCTGACCAAAGAGTTTATCTTTTGTTCAAAGACGGTGATCTTAGTACATTTTTTGGGACAGTATGAAGGGGAACTTCTCTGAAGTCAATATTTTCTAAGTGGAATGCAAGATGACACATAGTAAGTTCAATTAAAACAAGGGAGAAATAAGAAATAAACGTAACAGATGGTCAGAAGGGCAGGAGTATGTCTTGCCACCCTACTTATTTTCTACGATATGTTATTTCCATGGTTATGATTAATGAGAAAACATACTGATACATGACAAATTCCCTTCTGAGTGAGTGATTCGGGTGGAATCTTTTCATGGTTGTATGGAAACATGGTTCTGGGTGTGAAACCACTGCAAATAGTATACACTGTTAGCCATTGAACTGTCAAGGAAACTGGAGTGTTTTTGCAACTTTTGTAACATTGTGTCAGACTTATGAGTTGTCCTATCAAATTGACTAACTGCTGAGGTGTTTTCACCAATGTGCAAATAAAACTCTGTTAATTGGTGTACTCATCAAGAGAAATTGAGCATATTCATATTACCCCACAATTTTGTGTTCACTCATCTGTAAAATGTGGATTATAAAAAGCTTCTTTTCACATGAAAGTGTGTGAAGACCAAATGATCATGCACTGGAAAATATTTTTTATATCCTATGATTCATTGTAAAAATAAACCATTTTTCCTAAGTTCTGTGTAAATTTGATTGTGTAATTGACACTATGTCAGCACATCTGTAAAGAATCTATAAATAGCCATGAAAAGACATTAGCATATCTTATCTAGATAAAACATGTGACTTACAAAAGCCATTGAATCCAACGTCCTTTGTATGTCATTTTCTCCAGTACATCTTTTTTCACACCTTCATATTAAAGGCTGTTTATCACTATGAACAGTCATGGCACCAGGGCTCTTAAGTAACTCCAGTGACCAAGTTGTTAAGTTGTGTACAAAGATAGAAACCTGGGAAGGGGAATCCTAATTTTTGACTATGGACAGTTATTTCACATGTCTACAAACAGATAGTTGGGAAGAAAAGTATAGTCTCGTAGACATGGTCTTAATATTAAAATTATTAATATTAATATTATAATGTACTGCAATAAAATATTTTTCCAAAGGTCCAAATTTTACTTGCAATTATTACTATACATGTGTTCCTTAAGACACCCCTGTAAGCTTTTCATTTTCACCTTGTTATTCAGAGAAAGATAAAGCTAATGAAGAAAGGGCTCCCAACCAATGGCATGAGTGAAATAACAACACGAGGGCATAGGCAGGGAAAAAAGCTGTAGTAGTTTCCTCTACTTTCACAGTTTGCACTCTACTGTGGCAAAAGCCACCTCTTCTATGTGCAGTTTTTGTATTTATGAGAATTACTGACCTAAACAAGTGTCCTACTCTGTGATTGCAGGTTACATAATTATGACAACTTTGCCAAGCTGAACTTCCTACAAGAATGACGTATTTGACAAGATAATTTTTGAAATATTAAATGTGAACCATGAAATATTAAATTGCTGCTTTAAATATGTTCATAATGAGTAAACATCCTTTTCCTATAGGTAAATTAATTCTCATGTGCACTTTTATGGACAAATAATTTATACTGCAACGGTATTCCTGGGGAAGAGGGTTATGTCCATTGCTATTCCTTACAATCTGCTTTAAGATGTTTCCTAACACATGTGTGTAGATCACACTGGAGGTTTGGTGATTATTTTATTGTTTGAAAATTTCATACATTCAATGTATTCTGAGTAAAACAGAATGTATCATTCCCTTTTCTTCCCCATCAATTTCTCCTCTACTAGTCCTTCTCCTTCCAATGTCATGTGCTCTGTTTATAAACCCTTACTGCTACCTGTACGTGCATGAGTGTAAGACTATCTACTGGAGTGTGGGTAGCATCTCAGGGGTCACATGCCTTAAGAAAGCTGGCTCTTCTTCCCCACTACTAATTGCCACATTGATCAGCTAGAGATATGACTTGATGAATCACTCTTATGCCCATGCTTCACAATAGTTTTGCATTGTGCAGGTGTTATGCAGGCATTTACAATTATTGTGAGCAATGCCAGCTATGGTCCTGTAATGTACCACAAATAATGCTCTTCTGCAGAAACCCACCACCTCTGTCTCTGACGATATTTCTGCTCCCTTTCCCATGATGATCCATTGGCCTTGGAAAGAGAAGGTGTCTTCATTTAGTGCTGAAAACTCCACTGTCTCTTGGTCTCTGCATGTTGGCCAATTATGGGTCTGTGTACTAACCAACTAATACAAAAAGAAGTTTCTCTGAGAAGGGATTAGAGATTTTGCAATCTATGTGTATGAAGATAAGAGAGTAATAACGTTAAGCAGTGCCCCACAGAGCCTAAGACTTTGTAAGCCACTGCATTTAGTCCCCAATTTACAGTACCAGTCACAAGTTTCATCCTGTGAAACAGACTTTAAATAGTATCAAAATAGTTGCTTACAGCTATAATATTCATGCTATTATTATACCAGTGTGCACATCTTTCCAGGTCACTCATTATTTCAACTTTCAATGTTAATAACTAGGTGCAATCACTGCCTTCCTTTGTATCCTGGTAGCCAGCACTGTGAACACAAGCTGGTAGGGATGAAGCTTTGAGATTAGCAGGAGCTTGATTTCGCCATGTTCTGTGACTCAACTATGTTCTGTCTTCAGTAATGCAGACTTACTATCATTATCTTGAGAGTGGAAAGATCGATAGTAAGAGCATATAATGTTTATTTGGGGAGAGTTCTTTGGGACCCCACTGACCAATAACTGGTAAGAAGGTAACAAAGTCCTCGCACTGGATTTTTGACTTGGTAGTTTATGGGGCATAGAGACCCCATAAAAGGGTTTACATGATGCAAACTACATTTACATATGTATTGTAAGCATTTTAGGAAGTTTTTAGTAGTAGGTTTCCGTACATCTTTTTCAAAGGGCTTTAGTGTTAGCAATTATCAGACTCTCTTTCCTGTGCTACTCACCCATTGCCAATGTCATTTAACCCTTCCTGCTCCTTTATTCTCCTTTGCTCCTTCCTACCATCTACATTCCATTCTTCTTCACTTGGAACTAGCAACCATGTGCCCTTACTAATTTTTTGTCTTCTATGAGTATTTACATTTATGCACACATATCTAAAGATTAAAAACTTTACATTTTTATCATTTCTTTTATTTTTGAGATTATAACATAATTACTTTTCCCCCTTTCTCTTCCCCCCTTGTTTCCACAAACTTCTTTTGGTTCTCTTCCAATGTCATTGGATATTTTTTAACTAATTATTTTCACATGAATATATGTATAAAGATATACATATGCATCCCTAAATATAACATGCTCAGTCTGCATAATGTTACATGTATGTAACTTTTCATGGATAACTGTTTTGTTATTTGGTAACAAAATGATGTTCTCTTCAGCATTCATATCTGAGAGAAAATGTGGCATTTTTCTTTTTGGATCTCAGTTATCTCACTCACAATGAATATTTCCAGCTCCATCCACTTACTTATTAGTTTCATTTTTACAGTTGGATGCTATTTCATTATTTATTTGTAATATATTTTCATTATTCATCAATAGTTGGTGGGCATTTAGGGTGTTTCCATTTTCTGGCTATTCTGAATTGAACAATGAATATGGGTGAGAAAATATCTCTGTACCAGAATATAGAGACTTTTGTTGTAGCAAGATCACATGGCACATCTGTATCTAGCATTTTGTGGAACCTCCACACTCGTTTCCATACTGCCTTTTTCAATTTGCTTTCCTGCCAAGAGTAAATAGGCATCACCAGATCAGTACTTGTACAACATTTGTGTTTCCATGCTTACCCATTCTGATCTCGATAAAATAAAATTGAAGCTTTAATTTATGTTTACTTGATGGCTGAGAATGTTGAAAATGTTAAGTACTTCTCAGTTATTTTCTTCTTCTGTTAACTCTCTGTCTAGTTCCATGCCCCAATTTTTAATTGAGTCATTTCTTTTCTTGGCATTAAATATTTTTCAGTTCTTTGTCATTCTAGATAATTATCCTTTGTCAGATACATGGCTGGTAATAATTTTTCCCATCCCGCAGGCTTCCTTCTCACTCAAATAATGGTGTCCTTTGCTGTGCAGAAGTGTTTCAGTTTTGCCCTTTTTTACAAAGAAAGTACACTTCAAAATTGTTGCCTGCATTGCCTTCAGTGGCAATGAAGAGATGCTCCTTTTGTCTCTTAGAAGTTACAAAGCTTTTCCTGGGAGGATTAATAGCTTTGACTTTAACTAATCAACCACAGAGCTTGAAAAGTTTAGAAATACATAACCCCAATTTTTAGCAGGAGCCAACCTTAAATCTAACCACCTGGTGATAAGCTTTTTAATCTATTCAAAGTCAACCACCATCGAACCCTTATCTTAAGCAAACAGGCAACTGGATGAGGCTGATCGAATTGAATGATTCTTCACTCAGTCTGTGGTCTGTTTAAAATTGTGATTTCTCAAAGCCGGAGAATATATGGAGGCAAAGATTAACCTTTTTAGCTCAATCAGATGAAGTCATAACTTATCTTTTCAAGTTCATTTTATACAAAAATATTCTCAACATTTCTAAGACTTAAAATTTTTACAGAACACTAACATGTACATAACTTCTGTTTTCTTAGTAATCGCAGTAAATGTAGCTAATTCTGAGGGCACAAAGGGAAACAAATTATCATTGCTTTCAAAATGTAGACAAACAAATAACCCTGCATTAGCACATAAATACATATTATTATATCTATATTATGCACAGTTTCAATTAGTTTACAGGTATTTGGTTACTTCTCGTGAATTGACTGTGAAATATCAATTATCAACTTTAATGTATCAGTTATCAATTTCACTTTTTAAGTGAAAAACTGAAGCCCCAAACACTATAATAACCCTCCAAGTATCATGGACATCACTCCCTTGCATCTCCTGTGTATCTGTCATGTTCTTTCAATCCCTGGTAATTTTTTGCTTTATGTAAGATACATGATTTGTGTACAACTGATTGAGGAGAATGGCTCTTATTGTTTAATTGAGGAGTTTCCAACAGTGACAATCCCTTGGAATCCGAAGACCTTCAGTGAGGAAACTACATGTTCCTCTGGTTTCTCTTGGTGCTTGCATAAACAGAGTAAATTCTTCTCCAAAATGTATAATAGAAAACAGCAACTCATTCAATAAATATTATATATAGACACACAAACTATGTTCCTATTCATTTTAATCACAGAAAAAATGCATTCAACCTATATAATCTGTCTGAGAGATACCAAATAAAGAACTAATATCAAACATAACAAAAATATATCATGTTACTATGTCTTGATTTATTAAAAAATAAGCATACTAGGGACTACAGTATGGGAGTAGAGAATTCAAAAGAATGTGCAACCTCTTAATATGTCAGAGAGTGCAAAGTTTGAACAAAACTATTGCTAAATT